>JAMPIV010008847.1:537715-710722 GCA_024509875.1 Oreohelix idahoensis
AGATGCGAATCGAGCAAATGGATTTTGAGGGACATGTTACAGCCCATAATTCTGTATGCATGTATGCACTGCTTAACAATATGCACATAGTCGACAGATTTGTGATTTCCCAGAAAGTTATCGACGATCGATTTGAATGCCATCCATGCGCGAAGTTCACTACCATGTAACAAGTTCTCGAATTGTTTGTCTGCAATAACTTTCCTAATCTGAGGTCCTACAAAGATACCTTCCTTTATCTTTGCATCGCTAATCTTTGCATCGCTAATTTGCGGAAACTTTTCTCGAAGATAAGTGAAAGCTTTGCTCGTTTTATCTAACGCTTTTACGAAATTCTTCATGAGCCCCAACTTTATATGTAACGGTGGTAAAATGATGCTGTCTTTGTTAACCAATGGCTCGTGTATTACATTTTTTATGCCCGTGCTGCATACGATCCCTGATAGGCCACACCTTTCTTGCATAATGTTCCTGTCTGTTGCGGCTGTCCCATTCACATAGGAAGCAACAAACTTTAGTATACCCAGTTTGCATGCCCTTGAGAATTGCAATGACCTTTATTTCTCCACAAATCCGCCATTGGTAGTCATTGTACTTTATTTTTGCCAAAAGTATAGCCATATTGTCATAAGTTTCTTTCATATGAACAGAGTAGGCGACTGGAATTGATGAAAATAAATTTCCATTATGCAATAACACGGCTTTTAGACTAGTCTTGGAAGAGTCGATGAAAAGTCGCCATTCGTTGACTATGTGCTCATGACCGAGGTGCACCATTAGACCTTTTACATCTTTGCAATAGCAAATGTCATCATCCATCTCAAAGTATTGAACAAGTTCTCTGTGTCTATGACGAAATTTAGATATCGGAGTATTGGGCGCTAAAAGATTCCATTCTTTGAGTCGCGAACCGAGTAATTCTGCTTGTCCTTTGGGGAGAGCGAGATCACGTATTAGATCTGAAAGTTCTGAATGGTTAATTAAGTGAACACCATCATTCACCGGTATATAATCCGAGTCAGAATTAGTTTCTAAAGCAGGTAAACTATCACTTTCTGATGGTTCATTCACGTCCAACGGATATTGTTCTGGTGGAACTGGGATCGGACACGTGATTGGATCATGAGGCACTGGTTTCGAAACCGATTCAATATTTGGATAAACCACAGACTTTCTAGTTTTAAAAGTGAAACCATAGATATTTGTCAAGCAGAAGTAACAATCAGTAGCGTGATTTGTCGGTTCACGCCATATTACTGACACTCCAAAAGGCATCGACTTATGCTTCGGCGATTTTCGTAACCAACCTGCCAATGTATTTGCACAAGTCGAACAAACTGCATTTGGCTTCCAAGATTTATTTGCATCATCAACTTTCGAATCGAAATAAAGTTCATATGCTTTCTTTAGCAATGGTGTAAAGTTTTTCTGGTGAACACGATCGGTAAAATATCCGCACACGTAACAGAACAGATCAGCCGAATTTCTACAATTTCTAGAAGCCATATTTCACTCAGAATTATTTCAAAATACAGTAACTATTTGAAATATAACGTAACATATGTCATGCATCTTTTAGCAGTATAAAAAGTAGAATTATTTTGCATTTTATTAATTTTTAAAAAGTTATATAGTAAAAATGAAACGGAGCAAATAACGGTTTCCCAAAAATATATTTATTCACAAATATCTTAAGAACCCGACGTGATAGAGATAAACGGATTTCAAATTTGAAATCAGCGCAAGAAACTGACCTAAGAACACTTATTCTTATATAAGAAAGAAAAATGTTGTTTGTCAGTGATATTGAAGGTCAAGCTTGGTACCGTCATCTATTAAATGGATGATATGAATGAATCCCAAGAAGGGAGCTACATATTTTTCATCAGAGAGAGAGAGAGAGAGGGGGGAGGGGGGGAGAGAAAGAGAGAGAGTTCACAGTGAGTGAAACAATGAGTTGTACACGGAATTAGTTACGACAAGTAAGTGACAGCGATGGTCGACGTCTTTAAGAACTACTTGAATACTCTCACATGTAAGTAAGGAATATATAAGGTTTACTTCATACATAGAACTATATTATGTTTTTTCCCAGAAGCGGATACAGACAGGTCTGACCATGTTTTGTACAGGAAGAATAAAAGTACAAATTAATGAATTGCATAATGCTGATCAGTTGTATTGAGGTATACTGAAACAGAATTTAAAGAGGTTAAATAAGTACATGGAGTTGATAGAGGAACAAAGGGAGATTAAGTGTCTACATATATATGAGATAAATAAAGTATACATGCAGCAACTATGCTACAACTGTAGGTATGCTCTATGGAGAAGTATCTACATCATTGAAATATATTACATGTAAATAAATATGTTTTTGCAAGAGGAAAAACAAATGCTTGAGTCGATCCTTGTGAGAGGTTGGTGTATGCCAGACTATTAGCCTTTATATAAATCCACTATACGATCAGTCACTGTATATAACAACGGAGAAGGGAACGAACGAGTCAAGGGTTGAATGAATGAAGGAAAGTAGTTCATCCAAGAATTAACAACTCTGGCGGAGAGGGCCAGTACTCATATCTACTACCTTAACTTGGAAGATATACAAACAAGAAAAGAGACTGGTGTGAGTTACTTAACTAGGCCTGCCACCTAGTTAAATGAAAGTATTTTGTTGAAAGTTAATAACACCACCACCTAGGACGCAGGCGCGGTCACATATTAACTAATTAGTGCCTTTGGATCAGTTCTCAGTTCACACCCTCGGTTACATATTATCTAACTGATGCCGTAACCATTACTCACTCTGTGACATATTACTTAATTGGCGCCGAGACCAGCCCTTCTCAAGTGACATGGCTACACCACAGGCAGATTTAGTGTATCAACAACAACCACAACAGCAACAACAACAACAGCCCATATTCGTTCCACCACCTCTGGAGCATGAACAAACAATGGCTGCTCTTAAGAGTATTATCGAGACGTTGTATAATGTTGATTTGTACGCAAAATACAACCAGATTAGATAAGTTATAACACCGTTCAAAGGAAACTCGAAAGAATTTAGAAGATGGATGAAAGACGCGGACAGATTTGCTACTATGATAAACGCAAACACAGATACAGAACGTAAGAGGATACTATATATGTCATCTGACTCTCTCGTTACTGACTTCCTAAGAAGACGTGATAGTACATATCCAAGTGAGACATATGAGTCATTAAAGAAAGAGTTAACAAAACGTTATAGTGACATTACTAATACGGAGCATGCGTGGTCACTGCTTCGCCGCATCAAACAGCAACATAACGAACCCATACAATCTTATGGAGAAAAATTATTAAATTTGGCAGAGGAGGCATTCCTGAATGGGTTGACAGCATCACCAGACCTAGAGAAACATCTGGTAGGAATCGTTATTGACGGACTGTTAGGCAATAGTACTAAATTGCATATGATTCGCAAGGATCCGAATACAATAAATGAAGCGATCCAGATAGCAATCACAGAGGAAAATGTTCAAACAAGATTTAATCAGTGTATTGAGCAAGAACCAACAGTTGAGTCACAAATAGAACATGAGCCGATGGAAATTGGACATTCCCGCTAGCATTGGCGTCGCCCAAGCCGGACGGATAACCAGGGACATGTAAACACAACTTATGCTCGACATTTTCCCAGACAGCAGAACATATAACAAGTTAATATCCCTACTTGTTTCAATTGTGGTTTTAGAGGACACATAGCCCCTGAGCGCCGACAACAACATCCTCGCCTGCACCAGCAGAGTTACAACAACTTACAACAGAGTGGTTATGGTAACACTCGTCGGTATAGTCAAAATTTCCGAGGAGCGCACACACCATACAATTTTAATACAAGAAGAGCACGAATGTACAACCAGGGAAACGGAACAGTCAATCACTAAGCAGGACCGTTAGTGATGACCATAAAGAAAATGAAGATAATAATTCCCTTCATCGGAGGTCCGAACATATAAAGAACAACAACATGGTGTCACACCTAACACATTTTCCTCAAGAGACACCGCAGGAACAAATACATTCCATAAACATTACCCCAGATCCTAGTTCATGCCTGATCAAGATTCACAACAAAAATTATCGCGCACGTGTGGACACTGGCGCTTCAGTAAGTTTGATTAGAGAACAGTTATACAAACAAATCAAACATCTTGTGAGTTTTCGACCTTCAAACACATTTATGGCATCAGTGACAGGCGAATCTCTGAAGTCCTGTGGTACAGCATATGTTACATTCCACATATGACAGCAACAGATTACACATCCCTTTATAATTACACGTGGGATGTCTAGAAATTTTATCTTAGGTAGAGATTTTCTTACCTCTCACAACGCCAGAATATATTTCGACCTGAACAGGATCAATATTAATGGGGAATACATACAACTACAAGACGATATACACATAGCATCTTTGGTGTGGTTGACAACTCCAGTCACGGTACAACCTAACACACTTGTGATAGCTAAGGGACGAATCAAGTGTTCTAATTATATTGAACCAGGACAAACAGTACAAATTGAGCCTTTGGAGAATGAGGACATAAATCATGAACCCCTCATGTTTGTTGCTAAAGGTATCGCACAAGTTTCTTCCTTACGTGACTTTCCGGTCATGATTATAAACACGTCAGGACAAGCTACAACGATACATAGAGGTACAGTAGTCGCTAAAGTACAAAGATCGTCCTTGACCGCTGCCAAGAACAGCAAGATACCTGAAGTTGGACAGAGTCGAAACCATTATCCCCCTACTCCACGCATATCCCAAAATCATACCCCAGGTCACCCTTCCGACTCTGGCAGAAAACGTCATTGGCAAAGCACAGATTTAACCAATTCACTAACAGATATGGAGTTAGGCGTTACACACGAGCAACAAGGAAGATGGGCCAATCCAATAGAACAGTGGACAGATATAGAATTTATGACCAGCAGAATAATAAGGGACAAAGATGTCAACAAACACTGCATAGGTATAAAATGAATAACACTGGGTATATACCTAATAATCGTGTTACTTCCACACACAGAGAGAGGAAATGTAACAAGCAAGGTGACACACCGTATGAGAAAGCTTGCAGAGATGAACCTGAATACATAGTTGCAGATACAAAGAAAGATGAATATCATAGTTATGCACAGATAGTGAGTTAAGTAATCCAAAGAAGAGCACAGGATGGAAAATTTAGAAGAGCAGGTGATAGCACAAGACAAGTTCATTATGTTAATCTTGTTACTCACCATATACTACCAACTCCAGCAAAGCCCTTTGAATACTGTCGTAGTCAACGATATAGTAGACGTCATATTTATAATTCAGAGGAAGAGCATACTCCATGGCGGAAACCCAGTACGAGATACTCAAACAAACCACTGTATCGAGGATATGAATTCAGATATTCAAATCCCTTTCAACACTGCCGAAGTGAACGACAGAGCAGACGGAACGTATATAGAACAGATGAAGAGCATACTCCATGGCGGATACCCACTGCGAGATACGCATAATAAATCACTTTGTCAGAGAGAAGAGCCCAGACGTTTTAAACCTTCTGATTATTATAAGAGAGAACAAGAGAGAAGAAGTACCTTTTACAGAACTGAAGAAGACAATATATATGTTAAAACACTGTGGACAGATAATGAGTCCTACACACGGAATGACACACCAGATCGGTTGTCACAGTTATTGGTTACATTGAAAGTGGATGATCAATATAAATCCAAACTCACTACTTTCGTCACCAAACACCAGGATGTGTTTGCAATAACAGATATGGAGTTAGGAAGAGCCAATACAGTACATATGGACATTCAAACTACAACAGAAGAACCCATTAGCTTGAAACCATACAACACGCTTTGAAGAACCGTGAAATAGTGGGAAAGCTATAAATGACATGTTTTTTTTTCCTTAACCAGTGGCACTTGGGCTTTCAGCCCTTCGGCCCAATGACATGTCATTGCGAGGCTAGGGAACCTGAGGACTTTCCTTCCAACCCGGTCAGGAGCTTCGCTCCTTCCCATCCACAGAGGGTTTATCACAGGAGCCGTTCAGGCTATTCAGTCAAATTTCCGGCCGTAAACATTTCTTCAAACGCCGACGCCCGGGTTTGAACCATGAACACCTGGTCGCCAGTACAATGCCGAAGCCATTACACCAGCGCGGCTCCCATAAATGACATGTTAAATGCAGGAGTTATAGAGAGATCGAGATCAGCATGGTCGTCACCAATAGTGATTGTGTCAAAGAAAGATGGAACGAGTAGATTCTGTTCCGATTATCGAGCATTGAACAGAATTACAATAACGATTTCATATTCATTACCACGCATAGATGATATTTTGACTACACTTGGACATTCTACACACTTCACTACATTGGACGCAGGCTCAGGATTTTGGTGTAATTTTATGACACCGGCAGCTAAAGAAAAGTCAACATTTTGTACACACATGGGTAGTTACAAATGGAACGTTATGCCTTTTGGTTTGAAAGGAAGTCCCGCAACATACATGGCATTGATGGACGAGGTTTTACAAGGGATGCATTCTTTTGCATTAGCTTATATAGAGGATGTACTTATTCACACATCCGGTACTTCTATGGCACGCGCCTCAAACAGCCTCTGACAACCAAGTCCAGCTCCCGGCCTTCACGTGCGGCTCAATTTGAGCCCGGCGGAACTGTTTCCACTGACGGGAGAAGGGGCAAAGGCGAGCGACTGGCGCCTTAAAACCAGCAGCTTCGGGCAGATAGGGCTCGTGATCCTTGGTTGGTAGCTTATCTAAGAGAAGGAACTCTGAATTCAAACCACCGCTGCCTTGCGGGAATATCCATTTATGGAATTGGCTTCGGGAGTAAACCCTGAGGATAAATCCGGAGTCGGAGTCCCTAAGGCAGTCTAATGTCGATTCGGCATTATTCTGGCAACTCCTGCGACATGGATGGTACCAAACTGTATCGGCTACTGCCGTTCCTTTGGATCTACCGGCTGTGTGGAGAGGGGGAACATGCTGCATGGGCAACAGCTTGATCTCCATATAACTGTGCCCAAGCTCGCGCCCTGGAGAGGACACTCCAGCTTCACCCTATAGGTGTCGGCAAAACACGGGAAGTAGCAGTTACCGGTTATAAGCATTTTGCCCAATTGGCGTAGGGCATGGCGCCAGGGGCTACTTCCGACAGTGGGAGAGGTTCTAGGATCTCACTGGACAGCTACCGCCCGCTTCAAGCTGGGGCAGCCCCCAGTCAATAAGGTGTTGTCCCGCCACTGTCTGCTTTCCCCATTGGGTGCATGGGGATTAGGGTCAAACCCGAACTGTGGACAGAAAATTTTGCACCAAGCAATTATCGAAAAAATAGAAATAAGCAAACTCTCAGATTGGGATGCTGGAACGTCCGGACTATGTTGACTGGACTATCCGAAAACCTACAGGTTGTAAACGATGTAAGGAAGACAGCCATAATTAATGATGAGCTTAAACGACTTCAGGTGGATATAGCTGCACTTCAGGAAACGCGCCTGGCGGGCTCTGGAACGGTGAGTGAGAAGGACTACACATTTTATTGGCAAGGGAAAGATCTTAATAAAGCTAGAGAACACGGAGTAGGTTTTGCGGTCAAAAAATCGCTAACTAAAATGGTTGAACCAGGCGAGAATGGATCAGAACGCCTGTTAACGCTCCGCCTGCAAACTAGCACAGGTCCCATCACCCTTGTCAGTGTGTATGCTCCTACTCTGTACTCTGCCTCAGAAGCTAAAGACGAGTTCTACGAGAATCTAACAGCAATTATCAAAAGCATACCTAGGCAAGAACAGCTTGTTCTCCTTGGTGACTTTAACGCTAGAGTGGGTGCCGATAATGTTTCATGGCCTTCATGTCTGGGCAGGTTTGGTATTGGCAAGATGAATGAAAATGGACAACGGCTCTTAGAGTTGTGCGTCCACCATGACCTCTGCTTGACCAACACCTACTTTCAGACAAAACCCCAGCATAAGGTGTCATAGAGACACCCACGATCCAAGCACTGGCACCAACTTGACCTGGTTCTCGTCAGAAGGCCACTCTTCAGGTCTGTGCTCTCCACGCGCTCGTACCATAGTGCAGACTGTAATACAGATCACTCCTTGGTTTGCTGCAAAATCAGAGCACAACCAAGAAAACTCTATCGTGTCAGACATGAAGGGAAACCACGCATTGATACCAGCAAGATGTCAGACCCTTTCATGATCGCTCAATTTACTGCGACCTTCGAGAAAGTGCTCAGTAGCCCTCAGCATGGTGATACTATTACAGAGAACTGGGAGCATCTACGGAACACCATTCAAAGTACTGCACTTGCCACCTTTGGTAAGAAAACAGCAAAGTCAAATGACTGGTTTGATGCTTCATCAGATGTGATGGCACCTGTCATTGAAGCTAAGCGCAGTGCTATGAATGAATACAAACGTTCACCGAGTGCCAGAACCCTACAGATCCTGAGGGCTACGAGAAGCAAAGTTCAACAAACTGCTCGACGCTGTGCAAATGACTACTGGCTCCAGCTCAGTGAGAGCATCCAGATCGCAGCGCAAACAGGCAACATTAGACAAATGTATGACGGTATAAAGAAAGCACTTGGCCCCCATAAAAGTAAGACGGCACCGCTAAAAACCATCAGCGGAGAGAAGCTGACCGATAAGGGTAAGCAGATGGAGAGGTGGGTCGAGCACTACTCTGAGCTTTACGCTAGAGACAATACCGTTACGCCTGCAGCCCTTGATGGTGTCAACAGTCTGCCAACTATGGAGGAGCTGGATGCCGAACCAACATTAGAGGAACTCAGCAAGGCCATTGATAGCTTGGCCTCTGGCAAAGCACCAGGCAGTGATGGGATTCCTCCTGATTTAATCAAATGCTGTAAGAGCACGCTATTACATCCCCTGCATAGGATGCTGTGCCAGTGCTGGGAAGAGACAACTATTCCTCAAGACATGCGAGATGCCAAGATTGTAACACTGTATAAAAATAAAGGAGACAGAAGTGATTGCATGAACTACAGAGGCATCTCTCTTCTTAGTATTGTTGGTAAGGTTTTTGCCAAAGTCATCTTAATGCGACTACACAAGTTAGCTGAGCGCATATATCCAGAGTCACAATGTGGATTCCGAGCTGGCAGATCAACAACAGACATGATCTTCTCTCTCCGCCAGCTTCAGGAAAAATCAAGAGAGCAGAAAAGACCATTATATATCGCCTTTATAGACCTCACAAAAGCATTCGACCTGGTTAGTAGGGATGGACTCTTTAAAATCCTCCTGAAAATAGGCTGCCCTTCTAAAATGCTGGAAATGATAAAATCATTCCATGACGGCATGAAGGGAACAGTCCAATATGCTGGAAGCACGTCACAGCCATTTGATATACGAAGTGGCGTTAAACAAGGCTGTGTTCTGGCTCCAACCCTCTTTGGAATCTTCTTTGCCTTACTCTTGAAACATGCATTCAGAGATGCAACTGAAGGAATATGCCTTCACACTAGGTCAGATGGCCGTCTGTTTAATCTTTCAAGGCTGAAGGCAAAAACAAAAATCAGAAGGGTCACTATAAGAGACTTGTTGTTCGCTGATGATGCTGCAGTTGTCACTCAAAGCCAACAGGAGCTTCAGAGCTTGATGAATCGCTTCACTAAAGCATGCAAGGACTTTGGCCTCACAATAAGTCTAAAGAAAACGAATGTGCTGAGTCAGGATGTGGGTGCTGCACCAGTTATCACTATCGATAACTATGAATTGGCAGTGGTGCACCACTTCACATACCTAGGGTCTACCATCAATGACAAACTCTCACTGGATACAGAAATCGACAGCCGCATTGGCAAAGCTGCAGCTACCTTTGCCCGCCTCACATCGCGTGTTTGGGGAAACTCTAAACTCACAATGAAGACCAAAGCTGCGGTATATAATGCCTGCGACACCAGCAAACTCCTATATGGCAGCGAGACCTGGACGACCTATGCTAAGCAAGAAAGAAGGCTCAATACCTTCCATTTGCGGTGTCTACGCCGCATCCTCGGCATCTCGTGGAAAGATAAAGTGACAAATGTCGAGGTGTTGTCACGTGCTGGCCTTCAAAGTATGTATACGCTTCTTAGACAGCGCAGACTTCGCTGGCTTGGCCATGTTCGCCGCATGGAAGATGGTCGCATCCCAAAAGATATCTTCTACGGACAATTAGCAGATGGCAAGAGAACAGTTGGGCGACCACAGCTGAGGTTCAAAGATGTGTGCAAGAGAGATATGAGGGCACTGGACATGGATCCAGCAACATGGGAGGATGAAGCTGCCGATCGCACTGAGTGGCGATGCTATTTACGGCGCCACCTCAGATTGGGCGAAGAGAGGCTCACACAAGAAGCAGAGGTGAGGAGAAAACGTCGAAAGGAGCACCAGGAAAATAAGCAGCTGAGGGCTGTCACCTCAGGGGCGCATTCCCATAGTCAGTTATGACTGAAGGGGCTATTATTATTATTATTATGGTACTGTGGATGACCATTTAAAGAAAGTTGAACAAGTTTTTTATCGCCTCCAACACCACCAGGTTAAACTCAAGTTAAGTAAATGCGAGTTCCTAAAAACAGAAACCAAATATTTAGGATTCATAGTCAACAAAGATGGTATTCGCCCTGACACAGATAAAGTACAAGCAATAAGAAAAATGCCGGCCCCTACAACAGCGAAGCAGGTACGAGCGTATATTGGTTGCTGTGGATATTACAGACGCCACGTTATTAACTTTTCAAAGGCCGCTGAACCACTCATTGCCCTTACCAAGAAGTATTCAAGATTTAAGTGGACAAAGGAATGTCAAGAATCCTTCGATTACCTCAAGGAAGCACTTACAACAATACCACTGCTCGCACATCCCGATATATCTCTCCCAATGATTTTGTACACGGATGCCTCAAATACAGGAATAGGTGCTTGTTTAGTCCCACCCAGAGAAGAAAATGAGACACCTATAATACTTGAGATTCCTAATGAGATGCCTATAGCATTTGTGTCACACGTCCTCTCTAAAACACAGAAATGCTGGTCGACAGCAGAGAAAGAAGCGTTTGCCATACATTACGCGATACAGAAACGTGATTTTTATATCAGAGGTACTAAACGTACTATTAGAACAGACCATCAACCATTAGTTAATTGGCTCACTAAGACGCAGGAGCAGCCCAAGAAGTTAAAAACAGGGTCCATGAACCTACAATCATATGACACAAAAATTGAATATATCATGGGTACTCAGAATACGTGAGCAGACCTACTTTCCCGAACGCCTCAACCTAGTACCATACAGGAAGACGACCCACATGCGTTCACTGACATCAACGACAATGCAAATGAGATCAACATTATAAACTCTAACAGAATAGATAATGAAAACACCACCGCCACAACAGATACCGGCACACAGGAAACAACGGATGTAGACATATTTGATGTACATGCTGAGCAGAGAAGAGATCCCGAAATTCTTAAAATCATCAAACAAGTAGAAACAAAACCTATATCACTTAAACAGTTTATAATCTTGCCACATGACCACATACTATATCACATTGATGACAAACAAGAAGGGAGACTACAGAAAGTAATTCCACAATCAGTAATACCTCAATTACTAGAGCAGTTCCATGACAATAATGGACATGTTGGAAGAGATAAAATCATTGACATTATCAAGAAAAGATATTATTGGAGGTCAATGTACAAGGACATAGTTGAATATGTTAGTACTTGCACAATATGCAGAATGAGAAACATGAGACCAACTAAAGCTCCCTTACAAGAAATGAAACCATCTCATTTCCCTATGGAAGTTATAAGTATGGAATAGAGCACACCAGATAGCTATTATCAAAGTGGAGAAAAGCATAGAGAATACTCGAAACCAGAAAGCTTTTAAGAAATGGCAGAAGCAGCATGAAAAAAGAGCTAAGTTAGAACAATTTCAAGTTGGGGATAAAGTTTATTACAAGAAGAATGTTCGAGATAATAAATTTGATGCACGATGGCTTGACGGGTGTAAAGTGTTGGAACAGACAACACCCATAAATTATATATTATGGAATGAAGAGAAGAACATTGTCACCAAAGCACACGCAGCACAGATGAAGAAAGATAATCATCGCCCCACAGCACCACCAGTTTTACCGAATGGCAGACCAGTACGAAAAGCCACGTTGAGTCACTACAATTTTACAGATTCATCAATCTTTTCACATAGCGAAAGCGACATAGATGGTGAGCAGGACACTAATGTAGAACAACGTAACACTCCAGATCAATTACAAGATGCTATACATCGCCTGACTCGCTGCAGAGAAAATTCACAAGACGAAGATGATATTCCACCAGCAGAACTAAGAGAGAGATTGATATACAGAGATAGTCGTCTACACGATAGGGATAGTAGTACACCACTATCAGTACATGATGACGAACCCCATACATCCATAACAAGTCAAACATACTATGGCAATCAGAAATTACAACCGTCAGCTTCCATTCAACACCAGCCTACACACTTCAGTTGGGACAGCGAAGACGAGAGGCCTTTGCAACCAGCAACGAGAAACAACATAACCCCCTATAGTCGGAGCCTTACAGAGGAGCATATGAGTCGATAATTACAACCGTCAGCTTTCAGTCAACACCAGCCTACTGTTGACGAGTAGGGGTGAATGAGGATAAATGTTAATGTTATTGTGTGTGCTGATATAAGCGATCAGCGAGTCGGGCTTACAGACGGCCGACTGAGGTGTGAGTGTGTAGATATAGACGCGAATGTGTATAGGCTCTTTGAAGTAAGTCAATAGCAATCACACATCAATGCACACATGGAAGTTAGGAAGGTTGAAACTCCAAGTACAGTTCTACACCGTTTATTACGCCACAGTAACAAAACGTAGACATCATCAAATTACACCATCACTAGGTCACAGTTCAAAGCACATCATGAAAATAACGTAGATAAGTTCTCTATGTTCTCTTGCAATATGATAAACAAGCCGTATGAGTTCCTGGCTTTGCAGAATGTAAATATACTCTCTATCTTCTCTGGCAATATTATAAATAAGATACATCTCACGGGAGAAAAGACAATCCCCTATAATAAACTGTCAAACTTCTAAATATCCATCATCGGGAGGTGAACATACAATGGCCTATAATCCAGGGCCTGAAAGTCTACAAAAAAGACGTATATGCTGCAGTATAAATATAAGCCATCATATCGTTGGCTTTTGAAATACATTAGGAAGTCTCCATCATTCCTAGGACACAAAAAATGTCTCCCCGTACACACTGTCAAAAAACATGGCTGACCACCGTCCCGGTAAACTGCCCAGCCACCTACTGCCACGAGATTCCCCTGTCTCAGTCCAGCTCAGACAATCAGGCATGCAGGGCTAACCGCGAGAGACGAGAGCTGAACTCATCTAGGATATTCGAGAAAATTCTCGATCAAATATTTTTTAAACAGACTAGCAGCTACTCAAGGGAGATAACAAAATCTGACCTGTACATACAAGTATATTAACGTTTTAATTCCCCTTGATTAAAATAGGACATTAACAGTCTACACCGATTCCAGGGGAAAAAAATGCTTCGATAATTTTTTTTTTTAAATATATCAAACAAAAAACTAGTGGTCGGTAGCAAACTAATGTCTACACCTAAGTACACTTTGTTAAAACATATAACCAAAATGAACAAAAAATGAATAGGAGTAAATGTAGCGTACACAAGAAGTGAAGTATCGACCGATAATGAGATAAGCATACGACGATCAAGAACTCAAAAATATGAAGTAAATGGCGTATAGACTAGCTATGACATTATAAAAGAAAAGTGAAAAGGGTAGATGAAGTACAAGAAGAATGAGCAGTAATGAAAGAAAGCAGTGCAACACAAATAGAGAAAACAACGACATATCATGGTAAACAATTACATTAAACAATGCATTGAATAAATGAACACCATCATAGCACAACAGCATACATTACACAAAGAATGCATATCTAAATTCAAAAACAAATAAGTAGCTATCATCTAATTTTTAAAAAATAGCATAATGTGCATGATAACCAAGTTAATAGACTCATGGAGTACAAATGATGAGCTCATAATGGACATCAAAATTAACAATACCGTAATACATAGCTATTCCTGATGCACCATCAAGCGTCGGGTAATGAGAAACATAAAAAAAATACATCACAATTTCCGAAAAAACATTTTCTCAATGTACTCATATCGCTATATCTAGATATCCCTAGCGCACAATCAAGCGCTGGGCAAAGAAAAACATTACAATGTCAGAAAGAAAAAAAAAATCCTTCTTCTTTTATCTTCATATTCCTCAAAAAGTACAGTACTGAAATATATCGCAATGATGAGTTACCTAAAAACAGTGGCATCATTACAATAGTCATATGTTCATCATTTCCGAACACATTAGTTTACGAACACTACTGTAATGCAATGGAGTATAAAGATGAACCAACATATTGTCATAACAAGTTACATCATATCCTAATACAATACTCTCTAATACATTATAATATACTAATATACAATATTATCAGCTATCTCAAACAAGTTACATATACAAGATGAGTCCCGTAGTCTTAGAACATCCCATAGTTAGAAGGCACCAAAATCTAGTGTAGAGTCACACTGCCGATAAGTTAAACTGGAACAGCAAATCTTGCGATATATCATCGGTAAACGGTACAAATCATCAACACAGCAACACTGACTCTCATGGAAATGCATACGCTGTGAAAAAATACAAATGAAAATCTATGTTTGGTAACGGTAAGATTTTATGACATACTACCGTTAATTTCAATTTATAAAATGTGGCCGTGTAAACTTCCGACCCCTGTACGATGTCAATCAAACCTTCCTCCGTTACACTAGAAAAGGTAACAGAGAAAGTAGCGCAGACCCACTTAGAGTCTAGAATAAATAGGGTTATGAGAGTATTCTACTAGAGTGCGTTAATGTAGACTAGTGGGTATAAAAGAGACCTAACTCCCCACACTGGCCACCACTGTTGACGAGTAGGGGTGAGTGAGGATAAATGTTAATGTTATTGTGTGCGCTGATATAGGCGATCAGCGTGTCGGGCTTACAGACGGCCGACTGAGGTGTGAGTGTGTAGATATAGACGGAACTCATCTAGGATATTCGAGAAAATTCTCGATCAAATATTGTTTTAACAAACCGGCAGCTACTCAAGGGAGATAACAAAAATCTGACCTGTACATACAAGTATAAGTAAATAAATTAAAGGGCTGCTGTAAAACTGGTAAGGAATATACGTATATAAACTAATAAAACGGTATTGAATCAGTTTTACAAATAACAGTTCACATGAAACAGGGACGTTTCGGGGTTTACCCTTCGTCATCCACAAACAGGTGACAAAGATAAGAATTACATATAGGTCTAGGTACTACAAAAACATACGATGATAAGAAACAATACAAAATGGGCGATACAAGCAGATGGAAAAAAATACAATGATAATACAAGAAAATCGAAAAACCTAACAAAAATACCAAAGCAAGAAAGTAAATAATAAACGAAACGAAAAAAAAAAAAGAGAATGAACAGAACTTCGGAACAAGTAACTTAGCTAGAACCGAATATGCTTGGAATACACAAGACTGTAGTAATCACTCCAAGAAATCTCGAAGGAAGTGACGTATAAGATGGCGACAAATTTTAAAGAGATACAAAAGGATATGAAACGAACCAAAACCAAAACATAAGAAGATAGATCGAAAAAACAACGAATAAAGAAGAATGAAAAATAGAGAAAAGCTACCAGAATTTATGCAAAATGATGTTGAATATTGAGGCCTTGAGGACATAAAACGCCCAGTTGAAAAATAAGACGATTCTCTAACGAAAAGCGAGTCCGGTCTTCCCCGACCCATGAACGGAGGGCCGTGACATGGATATCGGATTTAACTGAATGGTCAGGCCTATTGAAATGAAGGGTCACCGGTAAATGTTTGCCATGATCGATGTCGTTCAAGTGCTCTCGAAACCTGTCTGCCAAACGTCTGCCAGTTTCACCAATATAGGTAATACCACACCGCTAGCAGATGATAGCATAAATAAGGTTTCTGGATTCGTACGTGAAAGACTCTCTAGTGATAAATTTTCCTTTCGGAAAAGTGACTGTCTGAGTTTGGAGTACAAACGGACAGCTCTTACATATACGGCGTTGGCACGGTTTAGTACCAAAGTATGAAGGGCTACTATGTCGCAGGCTACTGTGTACAAGAATATCCCTAAAATTCCTATCCCTACGATGTGCCACCAAAGATGTATCACGAAACAACTCTCTGGTATCAGGATCAGAGTGGAGAATAGGCAGATGTCGAAACAGAATTCTCTTCACCGCCAGACAGTGAGGATGGAAAGTTAGAACCAGTTTGAGTCTGTCAGATTGGACAGAAGATTTAGTAGTGAGTGTAGTCTAACGAGTGACGAGTGTGATACGATAAAGAGCATCAGATAAAACATGTTCTGGATAAAGACGTTGGCGAAAGAACTCGAGCATCTCTTCAGCTCGCTGATGGAAATCATCGTCATCGTGACATAACCGACGCAAGCGAAGAAGTTGAGAAAAGAGAATGGAATTTTTACAACTAAGAGAATGCGATGAAGTATAAAGAAGGAAACCGTGAGCGTCAGTAGCCTTATAATAAACAGACGTTTTAAGACCAGTAGGGCTAATAGTCGCAGTGATGTCAAGGAAGTTCACTGAAGTCGTAGAAATTTCAGAAGTGAATTTGATGGCAGGATTGAAATTTCCAGCATAGTCAATGAATCGACGGAGGTCTACCTCAGAAATGTCTGTGATGCCAATACCATCATCAATATAACGGCGGTAAAATTCGGGTATTGGTCCATCGTAACTATGAAAGACCAAATATTCAAAGTGGCCCATAAACAGGCAAGCGTAACAAGGGCCCATTTTAGTACCCATAGCAACGCCACTGATTTGGTTGAAGAATTGGCCATTAAACTCAAAAGAGTTGAGAATAAGAACCAACTCAGCAAGGCGAAGAAGCGGACCTGTACTTATAGTAAGATCAATACGCTGGTCGAGAAAAAATTGGAGTGCCTTAAGACTATCAGCATGTGGAATAGAAGTATAAAGGGAACAAACATCTAGGACGCAGGCGCGGTCACATATTAACTAATTGGTGCCTTTGGACCAGTTCTAAGTTCACACCCTCGGTTACATATTATCTAATTGATGCCGTAACCATTCCACACTCGGTTACATCGTGGTTTTTGCAACACGCCCCACTAGTTCAAAAGGTGAAAAAGTGAGTTGAATTTGAATGCACGTGGAAAATGATCATCGGTAAAAGAGTGTTCACCGTTGGTATGCAATAAATCAGTATGACAAGTGGTCGAAATGATCACTGCATTAGCCATGCCACCAAGGAGAAGTCTCAGCACTGTAGACCGTGGTCGAGCCATGGCATGGATTCGGGATGGTCAATCTGTTCGTCATGTCGCAAGACGTTTAGCAGTGTCCCACTCTACCATTCAGAGACTTCTTGAGAGATTTCAAGCTACCGGACATTTGGAAAATCGACCCTGCTCACGAAGAATTATATAAACCTTGTCTAAACTGAATGGCGGCCCTTAACTTTTGTCCAGTAGTATATTTTATTGTGAGTTTTTAAGTGTCGGTTAAAAAGAAAAGCATCTTTTTTGAGGTTATATTGATTTTTCCTATAGATCTGGAATCCCCCCCCCCCCCCCCCCCCCCAAATAAAAAAAAAAACATGTAGAAGAGAACTGAAGTGAAAGAGATGAAGAAGAGGTGGAAAGAACTTGAGCAGATGACACGTGACAGAAGGACTTGGTTTGTTTGTGTTTAAAGCCTTTGCTCCTTTGGGAACTAAAGGGTATTGATTGATTGATTAGTTTTTAGTGGCCATTCTTATCAATTTTTCACGTGAATTTTTTTATCTGGTATTATAGTGTCTGTCCACGGAGAAGTAATAATAGTTACAATGATAATAATTATACTAGTATACTTTTTAAGAAAATAACAAGCTCAAAATAAATACAATTTCAATAATATTTCTTGCTCATTAAACCAAAACAAACCAGACCCATAGGGTATATCGGTATCTGTGGGTATCCTGCTACCGGCTTACATGTGGTAGGATGCTACAAGGATACTATGGATGGGTGTGAAAAAAATTGAAAAAAGGTGATTCGTCTTACGAGGACAAAAGACAAAGAAAATATCCAACGTTTCGGCCACAAGGCCTTCGTCAGGGAAAGGAAAGAAAGTGAAGGCTAGATAGGACACGTTAGAACCTAAATAAATATAAAAATGAAACCTAGGTACTTCACTGAAGGCATCGAAGTCCTAACATTTTTTGCTGCCCGCGAACGGACGAGCGTGCCCGGAAAAGGAAATGACTGCCACCACCGGATGTACACAATACGTACTAAGATACTAAAAAACGAAACTGAACAATAAACTACCCAAACGTAATATTAGTGGGGACTGGAAATAGAAGAGGACAGAATGAGTTGGAGATAAATAAATATGAAATAAAAAATCAAGGCATATTAAAAAACAGTGTATTATATATTCATACATATTATTAGAGGGCGGCAGAAAAATAGGGAAATAGGATAAAAGTGGAAAGAGTCATAAATAGAACAAGAGAGGAAAGGGTGACCTCAGACAAAGGTGTGTAGAGTGTAAAGACCAGCTGGTTTTTGACACCCCATGCGGTGGATAAGACGGTTCTCAAGCTGTTCTCGGCTAGCAGTGTCAGAGGACCAGGATCTGATCGCCGTGACCTGGATGTCGATGGGACCATGGTGGTCAGGACCATTAAAGTGTATGACAACTGGTGTGGATTTTTGCTGAGAGATTTCATTCAAATTTATGTTTGTTTTGTTCTGAACTAAGTTTTTAAAGTATGTTTTCTTTTCTCTACGTATTAAATATTGTACCTGGTTTATTTGTGCTCTGTATGTGTTAAAGTCCTTATTTCTGTGAGCTCGATCTCGCTGCCTCATGGCTTCAAGCACTGCTTGTGTGATCCAAGGAGATTTGATCTGTCGTTTCACACGAACTTCTTTAGCTGGTGCGTGGTTATCAAACACACAATGAAAGATACGTGTCCAATGAGCAATGGCGTCGTCGAGATCAGAAAGCTGGTAAACATTGGCCAGAGATGCAGCTCGCAAATCGTGTAAAAATAGTTCATGGTTGAAATTTTTGAAACTTCTAAATTTAATACTTATATGTGAAGAAGACGCGGACAAGACCTTGAGGTGATGGCACGGGACGCGAAGACTCGGCATAATACTTATATTCCGTATGGAGCTGAAAAAGAATGATGTTGTTGATGATGATAATGATATTTTTTATTTAAGTAATTTACATTCGATACATTGTTTATTTTCTTATAAAAAATGTGAGGAAACAGGTGGGGGAGGGGAAGAAATGTGTTGCCTCACATAAGAGATGGCATGGGATTTTTTGGATCTCGTTTTCTTCGTTCACTTTCAGACGTCGACTTGAATATGTTCAAATAACGCAATGGCTAGCTTCAGGCTGTTGGTATCTCCATAGAGCTTTTCAAGGAAAGGAACTAGTGATGGACGTATGTGCTTCTCTGTTCCTCATATGCTGGGCATCTTTGAAGCAGATGTTGAGCAGTCATTTTATTGGTGCCACAGTTACACTCATCAGTGGTTCCTATCTTTAGCTTGTTGAATAGGTGGTATCCCAATCTGTTGTGGCCTGTGCAGAGTCTGAAGATTACCACTTGTTCACTTCTGCTGAGGTGGTAATACGCATCATTTCTGTTGTGGCCTAGATGTTCTGCTTCCCACTTGCTCCTGTATCTGCGCTTGATAAAACTCTTGGCCTCTTAACAATTGAATCAAAGATTGAGATTGTAAATAGTCTTTCAAAAGGAGAAAGCAGGTATTCGTTAACCTAATTGTACACAATTGAAATGTCCGCCATACCATGCAGTAAAACAATAAGTAAAACATTTAAAAGTTCACTGCCTGTGACGGTATTGCTTCCCCTGCTTTTCTGTAGTGGTCCAATAGTGGCCAAAACTCAAGAGTATCTAATATGGGCCTTCAAGGGTGTCTACCTTAGCACAAGATTACTCCTGGCAGAGATGTAGATAGAAGGGTAATTACACTTCTATCACAAAGGGAGTCTTCACAAGATATTCAGATAAGCGAAAACAATGCTGCTTTGGCTGTAACAGTCTAAGAGATAATCCCTCGAAATGCCAACCAATTTTGCAATTATCGCAATTGTATGGCAGGGATTGTCGTGAGAAATTCTAATCCACATATATAAATTAAAACGTAAATGCAAAGCCTAACAAATAAATTTAATAAAAGGAAAGAAGAATGGTAAAGAACAGTGCTGTCACAATGACTGTACTCGAAATCCCCCTTGTTTTCTACTTCGTCTGCAAATTGTAACGCTTTCACGTTGATAGTAAAAGCCTACTGTATCACTACACGCTTTCTTCAATGAAACGTGTACTGCCTTTCTAAGAAAAACCTTGAGATACGCAAGCTGATCAATGACCTAGATTTAATATTTCATTCATTCCATTTTATACACGGCGTAACTAAAAGACAGATGAAAGTAGGAGAGAGAGAGGGACGACTGAAGGCAGGAAGCATGCAACACTACACGCGTCGCGCGATTAATAGTAACGCCAATCCCACGTGTAAGGCCAGCACTAACTTTTTTTTTTTTTTTAAACAGTGTCAGAAAAACACTACAACTACTACAAGAATCAGGTTTTAAAACATGAAAAATGCTTATTAGGAAACCTGAAATTCTACTGATTTACATCTAAGCTCCTGAAAGTACAGAAGACACCCTACGACATAGAAGTGAACGCGTGGTAAAAAACAAATATACGACTATCTTTGGAAAACACATATTTGGAACGCCACCATGTAGCTCGCTTTAACTTATATATTATTGTACGGCAGGACTTGCTAGCCAAGAATATGTTATGTGTTACGCCTTTAGTCTGTTAATAAAATAATTATGGCCAAAATACAATAGTGGGGGTGCCTGACAGCATAAAATCATTTCTGCTCATAAAATTTTTTTATAACGTGTTTGAAAAACATTACGTTACGGAAATAGCCTACCATGTTAACTCCTATTTGATTGGCGGGAATGAGATGTAAGACTAAACACGATTAGTTGGACTGCAAATACTAGTTTCCTGTTGTTATGGGAAACGAATAGAAGGGGTACTTTTTTGAAAAGATGTGTAGACATGGCATGATTGGTTAGATCTGCCAATATAGTCAGTTCAGAGCGTCTGTTCCTTGCCACATCTTGTAATAAACCTACTAAGAACAGTGCGTTGAGCACCAGTGCATATTTTTTTCTAAAATAAAAGCCTGGGACAAGAGGCAGATCGGAATTTGTGCCTATTCATTGCCAGTCAACGAAACTGTTTATTATTTCCATTGAATTGAGTGGGATTTTATAAATATCTATAGGGGACTTAGTGTACTGACTGAGATCAGCTGTGAAGGTATCTGTATCTAATAGGTGTAGTGTTTTACAGATAACGTTACTTGCTGCCACATATTTATACCTCAGTCAGAATTATTCTGGAATATTGTGATGACTACGTTATATGTCTAGGGTTTTGTAAATGATGAAGTGTAAGTCACAACAATAACAGACAGATAAACAATTTAATTTATTCTACCACATTTGAAAACAGTTTGACACTCACATACATATAACACTCTATGAGACTATCTTAAATGAGTCACTGGTAAATTTTCAAATATCAATATGTATTAAGTACTTTTCATTAATAAATAGGTGTCCTGATTCAAATACAAAGTGAACCAGGAATCACAATCAATTTTAATTACAAGTTATATGTACAGAATTTATCAATATGAATCTTGTAGTGACATATTTTATTAATATTATCTTATGTGTGTCAGTTGTGTAGTAGTAATATGAGGTAATACTGGTTTTGTTTTTTCAAGCTATGTTGGTATTTGTCATCATGACTTCACGTGTTTGTTTCTGTTGGAACTAGTATTGGAGATGTTCTCAGTTCCTTTCATTAAAACAATTAATTTCCCCTCTTATTTTAATACAATGTCAGTTTAAGGGGGTATACATAATGTTGAGCTCCGCTGGCCACATAGGCTTATCTTTCGTGATGGCGGCAGGAAAAGACTCCTCTGCTCGAGTGCTCCCCTGTGTTCTGGAGACACCTCACTGTTTGCTATATGGACCAAGGAGGATGCTGTCCGCCTCTGGATTGAGCAAAGCTCTGACCAGGTACTGCTCAATAGCTTTAGGACCACAGTCCCTGAAACAAGAAGGTTGTACCTCCTACTTCAGAACTAATTTATACTCTATTTCTACACTGAGCACAATACATAACAAAAACTGAGTTCAGAGCGGTAGGCCAACTGTCAGCTTCATCTGAAATAATTTACACCAGTATATTCCTCCCTAATGATTACTACGCCTCTGCAATTCCAGCATTATTTCTTTCTAGTCAATAATATAGGTGTCAGTGTACTGCTTGGCAATTCCATGTAGTTTTACTTTCCTCCGACACCTTCTGTTCAGGCTGGAGCACTATAGAGGTTTTACCTCATGTTCGCTACTGAACCACACATATATACAGACATAAATTATCAATTTACATTCCATTTTCATTAAAAGATATCAAATATTTCAAGCTTACCACAATTCATGGAAAATTAAACAGTTTCGTTGACTGGCAATGAATAGGCACAACTTCCGATCTGCCTCTGTCCCAGGCTTTTATTTAGAAAAATTATGCACTGGTGCTCAACGCACAGTTTCTTAGTAGGTTTATTACAAGATGTGGCCCGGAACAGACGCCCTGAATTGAGTATATTGGCAGGTCTAACCAATCATGCTATGTTTACATACTTTTCAAAAAATATTACCCTTCTCACGTTTCCCCTAACAACTAAACTAGTATTTGCAGTCCAACTAATCGTGTTTAGTCTTACATCTCATTCCCGCCAATCAAATAGGAGTTAACATGGTAGGCTATTTCCGTAACGTAATGTTTTTCAAACACGTTATAAAAAAATTTTATGAGCAGAAATGATTCCATGCTGTCAGGCACCCCCACTATTGTATTTTGGCCATAATTATTTTATTAACAGACTAAAGGCGTAACACATAACATATTCTTGGTTAGCAAGTCCGGCCCTACAATAATATATAAGTTAAAGTGAGCTACATGGCGGCGTTCAAAATATGTGTTTTCCAAAGATAGTCGTATATTTGTTCTTTATTCCTTTTCGTTGTTTAGAACCGCCACCTGTCCTGCCTTTTCCACTGTTATGTCATACTAAAGTCAGGAGCTTAGATGTAAATCAGTAGAATTTCATATTTCCTAATAAGCATTTTTCATGTTTTTAAACCTGATTCTTGTAGTAGTAGTGTTTTTTTTATCACTGACTATTTGAAAAAAAATTAGTGCTTCGTGCCTTACGCATGGGTTTTGCGTTCACTTTTAATCGCGAAACGCGTGTTAGTGTTGCATGCTTCCTGCCTTCAGTGTTCCCTCTCTCTCTCTATCCTACTTTCATCTGTCTTTTAGTTACGCCGTGTATAAAATGGAATGAATGAAACATTAAATCTAGGTCATCACTCAGCGCCTATCTCAAGGTTTTTCTAAGAAATGCAGTACACGTTTTATTTTTTTGAAACGCGTGTAGTGATGCAGTAGGCTTTTACTATCAACGTGAAAACGTTACGATTTGCAGACGAAGCAGAAAAAGGGGGATTTTTGTACGCCATTGGGACAGCACTGTTCTCTTTTACCTTTTCTCTTTCCTGTTATTAAATTTATTTGTTAGGCTTTACATTTACGTTATAATTTATATATGTGGATTAGAATATTTCACGACAGCCATGGAGCTCAACATTATGTGCCCCCCCCCCCCCCTAAAATTGACAGTAAATAAAGAGGGAATATAAACTGTTTAAATTGACAGGAACTGTGAACTTTTCCCAATGATAAGACACTTGAAGTCATGATGACAAACAACACTCTAGCTTGAAAAACAAAACCAGTATTAACTCATATTACTACTTCACACTTACACACATAAGATAAGAATAATAAAATATGTCAATAACAAGATTAAATTGATAAACTGTGTACATACTACTTGTAAGAATATTGATTGTGATTCCTGGTTCACTGTGTAGTTGAATCACGATATCTCTATGTAAAGAAATTAATACATATATATATATTTGACTTTTCAAACTGACTCTTTTAAGATAGTCTCATAGAATGTTCCATGTATGTGAGTGTCACAGTGTTGTCAAGTGTGGTGGAATAAATTAAATTGTTTATCTGTCTGTTGTTGTTGTGACTTACACTTCATCATATACATACCCTAGACATATAACGTAGTCATCACAATATTCCAGAATAATTCTGACTGAGGTATACATATGTGGCAGCAAGTAAGGTTATCTGTAAAACACTACACCTATTAGATACAGATACCTTCACAGCTGATCTCAGTCAGTACACTAAGTCCCCTATAGATATTTATAAAATCCCACTTTACCACATATATTGGGGGCTCGTCCGGGATATTGAACTTTCTCCTGTTATATATATTGGGAATTATAAGAATTAAAAGGTATCCTTGGGTGGAATTAAATAAGGTTGAGCTCTCAGTGCCTGTGTTGTAATTACATAATTAATTACAGAGTATATTGTTTAGTTAGAAATTGTTTACATTTATCTGTTAGAAAATGGCGGACCTGGCCAAATTTCGATCTGCTGCTGTACAGACTGCGAAAGAGTTAAGAATGGACGGGCAAATTATGATTTCTTATGTCACTGCTGAATGTGACAAATATATTGAACGGGAAGAAAGAAGATTAGAAAAAGAGGCCGAAAGAAAATTAGAGGCTGAGACTAAGAGGTTGCAGATCGAGGCTGAGGCTAAGAGGTTGCAGATTGAGGCTGACAAAGAGGCTAAAGCATTGGAGGCAGAATAAGAAGACAAAAGATTAGCTGCAGAAAGGGAAGCCGAGGAAAGAAGATTGACTGCAGAGAGGGAAGCAGAAAAGGAGGAGAAGAGATTACAAAGGGAACATGAGTTACGACTAAGGGAGTTTGAGTTTCAAGGTCATGCTCCTGAAAATGGTGCCAGTCCCTTTACCTCTGATGTCACTGCTAGCCAGGGAGCCTCAACCTCAGCTATGAATTTTCATTTAGATCATTTTGTTGAGAAAGACGATGATATAGAGAGCTATCTAAATAGGTATGAACTATTAGCTACCACGTATGGGTTAGAGAGAGAAAGGTGGAGCTTAAATTATCTCAAGGACTTTGTGGGGCAGCTTATGAAGTTTTTGCCAAAATGAGCAGAAGTGATCAGGAAAATTATGACATGCTAAAGCAGGCTCTTTTGTTAAGATATGAAAAGAACGCAGAATTTTATAGGAAAAAATTTAGGAATGCTAAACTACTGTCAGGTGAAACCTATCACCAGTTCTCTGCACGAATAGAGACATACTTGGAGAAATGGACTTCTCTGGGGAAAACCCAAGATCTTAAGGAAATGGTCCTTATAGAACAATTAAGAGAGTCCATGGCTCCAGACCTGAGAAAGTTTCTCATGGAACAAGGTGCAGAGAGGCTGGGTGAGTTGCTAAATGTTGCTGAAAGATATCAAGCAGCTCAAGCAGAGGTAACAGGTAATAAAAAGAAACAGGTGGATAACTTTAGGGCACCACAGAACTTTAATAAATTTGATCCTAGGGATCAAAACAAAGGTAAGCACCAGTTTGATAGGCCACGGTATGACAATAAAAATAAAACCGCCACAATTCGATGAAAGGAAATATGATGAAAGAAAATCTTTCAACCAAGGAAAAAGGTGGTGTAAAAATTGTAAGATGAACAATCATGACACTGACCATTGTAGAAGAAAACCTCCTCATTGTGCTGCTATGACATCTGGGAAAAAGGAAAAAAAGGTCAACCCTGCAGAACTACAGGAACCATACCATCCCCCAGTGTGTGAAGATGTCATCTGTAATGGTGTCACTATAAGGTGTTTATATGATACCGGTTTAGATTACGATTCCGTTGTGAGTTCTCACCTGGTGCAGGCCAATCAATACACCACAGAAACAGTGGAGATTCAAACTGCAACCAAGGATGTAGCTACCATGACACTTCCCGTCGCCCGGATAAAGGTGAAAACGCGATATGTGGAAGGAATCATAAAAGCAGCAGTGATAAATGAGCCAATCTACCCTCTGATATTGGGGTGTAGATATGTCGTCTTGGGGAATCCCAAGAGACCTGTGATATTGGCAACAGTGCAGACCAGATCACAGTCTAAAAAGGAGGAGGATAATCCAATAAATACTCATCCAGATGAGATGAGGAAGGCACAGGCTGAGGACAAACACTGAAGCCGTGTTTCAAGAAGTTGCCAAAATCTCATACACCTCCAGGCAAGGGAGAGTTTTATATGAAGAACAAGCTGATATATAGGAAGGCTGGATCTGAATCCAATGGTCACGGACAGCTGGTCCTTCCCACTTCATATAGGACTAAAGTGTTGGAACTAGGGCATGCGATTCCCTTCAGTGGTCATATGGGGATCAGCGCAACAGGACAGCGTATAGCTTGTCACTATTTCTGGCCAGGAATAACTGAAGACATCAAACGATATGTAAAATCCTGTCCAGAGTGCCAACGAGTAGCACCTAAACATTGGACTGCACCAGCAACTCTGGGGGAAATGCCCATAGTGGGAACACCCTTTGAGAGAGTTGCCGTGGATCTTGTGGGACGTCTCACCCGAACCAAGAGAAGGAACAGCTACATTCTGACTCTGGTGGACACTTGTTCTATGTGGGGAGAGGCGGTAGCCCTGTCATCGATTGATTCTAAACATGTGGCAGAGGCATTACTCACAATTTTCACAAGGTTAGGCTTTCCCAATCAAATCTTGACTGATAATGGCTCTCAGTTCAAGGGGAAACTAACTGAAGAAGTTTTCAGGATCTTCAAGGCCAAACACTTCCATTGTAGTGTGTACCATCCCCAAGGGAACGGCCAAGTGGAAAGATTTAATGGCACGTTGATGTCGATCCTGAGAAAGTTGGCACACGAAAAACCAGATACATGGGACCAGTACCTGCCCGCCGCCCTCTTTGCTTATCGGGAGGTACCCCATAGTTCAACCGGTATGGCCCCGGCAACATTATTGTTTGGAAGGCCAATAAAAGGTCCACTGGAAACTCTGTTAAGAACATGGACTGATGAAAAAGCAGAGGAAAATATCACATCCTCATACCAATATGTGAATGAGCTGACCACTCGTTTAAAAACTGGCTGGAAACTTGCCAATGAAAATTTGAAACAAGCCAGGAAGAAACATGCTGCCTATTATAACAGGAAGGCGAAAGACAGAGATTTGGCTGTGGGAGAGAAGGTACTGCTTCTTCTCCCCTGGAGTCAGAATAAGTTACAGATTGGATGGCAAGGTCCATATACAGTTCTAGAGAAGGTGTCTAGAACAAATTATAAGATAGATAAGAAAGGGAAAGAAAAAATCTATCATGTGAATCTCCTGAAGAAATATTTGGAAAGAGAACATCAGGAAGAGACACATTTGTTGACCTTGTCTATCGCCATGGAGATGAAAAAGGAACCACTTTCATCATTTGAATATCCATTACACCCCTGTGAGACAGCGGCACAGGTGAAAATCAGTACACATTTAACGAAAACTCAGAAAGAGAGAGTGCAACAGGTTCTAGATACTCATACAGAGGTGTTATCCGACCGACCTGGGCATACAAACTTATTGGAATATGATATGAAACTGATAGACCCCACACCTGTCTGTATGAAACCATATTCGATTCCTTTTGCTAAGGAGAAAGCTTTGAAGGAAGAGATAGACTATTTGTTGAAGGAAGGAATTATTTCACACAGTGAATCTTCGTATAGTTCCGGTGTTGTACTCTTAAGGAAGCCCTCTGGAGAACATAGACTCTGTATAGATTACAGGAGACTGAATGCTATTACAGAAGGACAGGTGGATCCATTGCCGGATACAAATCAGCTGTTTGCCAGACTAAATAAAGCTAAATATTTCTCAAAAGTGGATCTGAGTAAAGGATACTATCAGATTCCAGTAAAGCCTGAGGTTAGACCATACCTAGCTTTTAGTACCTCAGAAGGACACTATGAGTTTAATAGATTGCCATTTGGATTGAAGAATGCGCCTAGTGTCTTCTCTAGGATGATGAGAAAATTATTGGACCCTCTGAATAATCCATGTATCACAAATTTCATGGATGATATCCTTATAGCAACAGAAACATTTGAGGAACACATTGACTCTCTGAACATGCTGTTTAATCGACTTAGGGAAGCGAATTTAACAGCCCGACCAACCAAATGTTGCGTTGGATGTAAAGAATTGGAATTTTTGGGACACACAGTCTATCAGGGAAACATGACCCCTGACCCAAAGAATTTAGAGAAACTAAAGAAAGCCCCGAGACCACAAACCAAGAAAGACGTGAGATCCTTTGTCTCATTATGTGGTTTCTACCAAAAGTATATCAAAAACTTTAATTCCATATGTGCACCGTTAACTGATTTGACACGTAAGGGAAATCCAGACCGAATTACATGGACACCACAATGTGAAATGGCTTACCAGGAATTGAAGGAAAAGCTAACAAGCAAACCTATTTTGAAATTACCTGACTTAAGTCAAGAATTCATTGTAAGGACGGATGCCAGTAATATTGGGTTAGGTGCAACTCTGCTACAGAGATCAGATGCATTGGATGGGGAATTAAGCCCAGTGGCATATGCTAGCAGAAAGTTGAATAAAGCTGAAATCAACTACTCAACTAGCGAAAAAGAATGTCTTGCAGTAATATGGGCAATAAAGAAATTCAATATTTATCTGTATGGGAAGGCATTTAAGTTGCAAACGGATCACAAACCTTTATCGTTTCTAGCACAGGCTAGGCATGAGAACTCGAGATTACTCCGTTGGTCTTTATTGATGCAGCCATTTGAGTTTAGCATAGAGTATATAAGTGGAAAAACAAATCTGGGAGCGGATTTTTTAAGCCGCCATCCGTGTGATGAGAATCACCCTAAAACCCAGGAATAATAAGAAATTTCTCTATGTGTATATAGAATTATAGACTGACATATAACGTCTGTTTTAAGTGGGGAGGATTTGTCGTGAGAAATTCTAATCCACATATATAAATTAAAACGTAAATGCAAAGCCTAACAAATAAATTTAATAAAAGGAAAGAAGAATGGTAAAGAACAGTGCTGTCACAATGACTGTACTCGAAATCCCCCTTGTTTTCTACTTCGTCTGCAAATTGTAACGCTTTCACGTTGATAGTAAAAGCCTACTGTATCACTACACGCTTTCTTCAATGAAACGTGTACTGCCTTTCTAAGAAAAACCTTGAGATACGCAAGCTGATCAATGACCTAGATTTAATATTTCATTCATTCCATTTTATACACGGCGTAACTAAAAGACAGATGAAAGTAGGAGAGAGAGAGGGACGACTGAAGGCAGGAAGCATGCAACACTACACGCGTCGCGCGATTAATAGTAACGCCAATCCCACGTGTAAGGCCAGCACTAACTTTTTTTCAAATAAACAGTGTCAGAAAAACACTACAACTACTACAAGAATCAGGTTTTAAAACATGAAAAATGCTTATTAGGAAACCTGAAATTCTACTGATTTACATCTAAGCTCCTGAAAGTACAGAAGACACCCTATGACATAGAAGTGAACGCGTGGTAAAAAACAAATATACGACTATCTTTGGAAAACACATATTTGGAACGCCACCATGTAGCTCGCTTTAACTTATATATTATTGTACGGCAGAACTTGCTAGCCAAGAATATGTTATGTGTTACGCCTTTAGTCTGTTAATAAAATAATTATGGCCAAAATACAATAGTGGGGGTGCCTGACAGCATAAAATCATTTCTGCTCATAAAATTTTTTTTATGACGTGTTTGAAAAACATTACGTTACGGAAATAGCCTACCATGTTAACTCCTATTTGACTGGCGGGAATGAGATGTAAGACTAAACACGATTAGTTGGACTGCAAATACTAGTTTCCTGTTGTTATGGGAAACGAATAGAAGGGGTACTTTTTTGAAAAGATGTGTAGACATGGCATGATTGGTTAGATCTGCCAATATAGTCAGTTCAGAGCGTCTGTTCCTTTCCACATCTTGTAATAAACCTACTAAGAACAGTGCGTTGAGCACCAGTGCATATTTTTTTCTAAAATAAAAGCCTGGGACAAGAGGCAGATCGGAATTTGTGCCTATTCATTGCCAGTCAACGAAACTGTTTATTATTTCCATTGAATTGTGGGACGGTGGTCAAAAGTCATTGAGGCAGCATTTGGCCTGAGTTACTGAATCCTGAGGCTGACAGCATACTACTGGGTCCAGATAGCGACCAGTGAGGTGGCTCCAGAACTCATTGAAGTAATCGAGCAGAGGAGTCTTTTACTGCAGTCATCACGAAAGTTAAGAAAGTGTGGCCATGGAGCTCAACATTATGTGCCCCCCCCCCTCTAAAATTGACAGTAAATAAAGAGGGAATATAAACTGTTTAAATTGACAGGAACTGTGAACTTTTCCCAATGATAAGACACTTGAAGTCATGATGACAAACAACACTCTAGCTTGAAAAACAAAACCAGTATTAACTCATATTACTACTTCACACTTACACACATAAGATAAGAATAATAAAATATGTCAATAACAAGATTAAATTGATAAACTGTGTACATACTACTTGTAAGAATATTGATTGTGATTCCTGGTTCACTGTGTAGTTGAATCAGGATATCTCTATGTAAAGAAATTAATACATATATATACATTTGACTTTTCAAACTGACTCGTTTAAGATAGTCTCATAGAATGTTCCATGTATGTGAGTGTCACAGTGTTGTCAAGTGTGGTGGAATAAATTAAATTGTTTATCTGTCTGTTGTTGTTGTGACTTACACTTCATCATATACATACCCTAGACATATAACGTAGTCATCACAATATTCCAGAATAATTCTGACTGAGGTATACATATGTGGCAGCAAGTAAGGTTATCTGTAAAACACTACACCTATTAGATACAGATACCTTCACAGCTGATCTCAGTCAGTACACTAAGTCCCCTATAGATATTTATAAAATCCCACTTTACCACAGGGATGAAAATGTGATTTATCACACTTCTAAGTCTGGGTTCACTTGGCATACGGAATCGGATAGGTTCTCATTCGGACGGGCGTAGGATCCGTGACTTCCATGTCAAACTCCATCAGGTTTTTCCGGCCCGGTTTGTCTGTCAGAGAGTCGGCGTGGTTTTCCATCAATCTCCTTACTTTTTCTTGCTGGGCTTCCGTTAAGGTGGAGCTTATTTTCACATCTAACTGTGATTCCTCCTGTATCACCGGGTACTCTACGGATGATAATGGCTCTTCTTCCATTTGCATAGCAATAGCCATAGTCATGAGGTGCGCTGGTTCGGCAGGGGCTCGCTCGTAAAACTTCTGAAGCAGATTTAAGTGATACATTTTCTTCTTTCCGTTCACGGCGATTTTATAGTTGGTGCGAGAAATCTTTTCCGCCACTTTGTAGGGTCCCCTCCAGCAAATCTGCAATTTATTACTGCTACTTGGCAGAAGAAGTAGCACCTTCTCTCCTACTGCTAGTTCTCGGTCCTTCGCATTGCGATTGTAATATTTTGCATGTTTCCGCCTAGCCTCCCGTACTTTGGCTGTGGCAAATTCCCAGCCAGTCTTCAGGCGTTGTTTCAAGTCTGTGACGTACTAGAAGGCTGATGTGACAGTGTCGTCTGCCTTGGACCTTTAATAGGTCTTCCGAAGAGTAATGTGGCCGGAGGAACTCCAGTTGACGCATGAAGTACGTCCCTATAAGCTAATAGTGCGGCAGGAAGATACTGATCCCAAGTTTCTGGCTTCTCCTGTGCCAACTTCCGAAGAATAGAGGTGAGCGTCCCGTTAAACCGCTCTACTTGCCCGTTACTTTGGGGGTGATAGGGCGAAGTATGGATATGCCTAGTCTTGAATATTCTAAGCACCTCCTCCGTCAACTTGCCTCTAAATTGTGACCCGTTGTCTGTGAGAATTTCATGCGGGAAGCCCAATCTAGTAAAGATATTCAGTAAAGCGTCAGCTACATGCACTGAGTCGCATGCTGGCATGGCTATGGCTTCGCCCCACATGGAACAGGTGTCCACTAAGGTAAGGATATGGGAGTTCCTCTTCTTAGTTCTCAGCAGAGGTCCAATTATATCCACGGCCACTCTTTCAAATGGGGTGCCCAAGATTGGCATCTCCCCAAGGGTCGCGGGTGAAGTCCAGTGTCACTAGTCAACAAATTTTCAAAAGTTATTTGTACCAGAAATTAAATATACCATTTCTTATTGATTTTGACATGCTGATTTCAAATATCATAATGAAATTCACCAATTGGCTCTGGTTTTAAAAAAAAATGATGAATTTACATTACAGTAATACAAATAATGTATGCTTGTTTAATTCTCTGGGGTGAACAGCTAGTCTTTCTACTTTAGCATTATAAAAATTGTGGTTACATACTCAATTAATTGATATTTCAACATAAAATGATAGAAAAAATAAAAACATTATTTAAAAAGTTTATCTGTCCATGTTCTTAGTAATGCTTCTAATTGGCTATGGCTTCGCCCCACATGGAACAGGTGTCCACTAAGGTAAGGATATGGGAGTTCCTCTTCTTAGTTCTCAGCAGAGGTCCAATTATATCCACGGCCACTCTTTCAAATGGGGTGCCCAAGATTGGCATCTCCCCAAGGGTCGCGGGTGAAGTCCAGTGTCACTAGTCAACAAATTTTCAAAAGTTATTTGTACCAGAAATTAAATATACCATTTCTTATTGATTTTGACATGCTGATTTCAAATATCATAATGAAATTCACCAATTGGCTCTGGTTTTTAAAAAAATGATGAATTTACATTACAGTAATACAAATAATGTATGCTTGTTTAATTCTCTGGGGTGAACAGCTAGTCTTTCTACTTTAGCATTATAAAAATTGTGGTTACATACTCAATTAATTGATATTTCAACATAAAATGATAGAAAAAAATAAAAACATTATTTAAAGTTCACATATCATGTTTTAAAAAGGCACATTTGAACCCATTCCGTCATTATTCAGACGCTGTTCGAGCTCTCTTTGCTTGCTTCTTGTAGTCAATCGATGAGGTGTCTCTTGTCACAGTCCAACAGTAATCAGCAAGCATTGAAGGGCTCCAATTGCCTTGATACCTTGTCTCCATAGCAGCAATGTCCTGGTGAAATCGTTCACCATGCTCATCAATGACTGCTCCACAGTTTGACGTAAAGAAATCCAGATGAGAATCCAGAAAATGAATTTTCAAAGACATGTTGCAGCCAAGACTCTTATACTTCAGAAGGAGATTTTCTACAATTTCATTGTAATTATCAGATCTGTTGTGTCCAAGAAAATTGTCCACCACTGACTTAAATGCTAGCCATGCTGCTTTTTCCTTGCCATGCAACACGCAAAGAAACTCGTCATCATGAAGAAGTTTTCGAATTTGTGGACCAACAAATACTCCCTCTCTTATTTTAGCTTCACTTAGTCTTGGAAATTTTCTGATGAGGTATTTGAAAGCCTCATCTGTGTTTTCCATTACATTGACAAAGTTTTTCATGAGACCCAGCTTAATGTGCAAGGGTGGCAACAAAATCTTGCTGGTGTCGACAAGTGCTGGGTTCTCAACGTTCTTACTGCCAGGCTGCAATGACTGCCTGATTGGCCAATGTCTTCTGATGTAATGGTCACTTCTTGCACGGCTATCCCACTCACAGAGAAAGCAACAGTACTTGGTTTATCCACCCTGTAGTCCAAGCAAAAGAGCGACCATTTTTAAGTCACCGCAAAGTGACCAATGATGATGATCGTAGTTTATACACTTCAAAAGCTGCTTAATGTTTTCATAAGTTTCTTTCATATGAACTGCGTGACCAACTGGAATTGACGGTAACACATTACCATTATTCAACAAAACAGCTTTAAGACTCGTCTTGGATGAATCAATGAAAAGCCTCCACTCTTCCAATATGTAATTGATTTTGAGGGCTGCCATTAAACCAGAAATGTTGTGGCACGCAGAAAGGTCATCCTCTTGTAAAAAGAATGTAATAAGCGGCTTCTGGCGGTTCCTATACACATAAATTGTAACATCTTCTGCCAGGAGATTTTACTGTTGCAATCTGGAACCCAAAAGCTCCGCCTCGTTCTTCGGTAAATTCAGATCTCTTACAAGATCATTCAGTTCACCTTGGGTTATTAAGTGTGGTTTAGTGGATGCAGTTTGCTCAAAAATCTGGGTCGCTTGAGGTTGATAGTTCAGGACCACCAATGTCCTCTTCTTCTTCAGTGGAAGCAGCTGAAAATGATTCTAGCACTTTGGGAACTGGTAGGTCATCGCCATGTGGTACCGGACGTATTGCAGAGGGGATGTTCGGATATTCCAGAGTCCATTTTTTCTTCTTTGATATGCCTTTCCCAATTGGAGGGACTATGCAAAAGTAACAGTTGTTGAGATGATCAGTGGGCTCTCTCCAAATCATTGGGACTGCAAAAGGCATAGCTTGCCTTTTGCCAGTCAACCACAGTTTAAGATGTGCTTCACATGTATTGCAGCATATGTGTGGCGCCCAGCTCTTATCTTGATCTCCTATTCTGCAGCCAAAATACAAACTGTACGCCTTCTTAATCACTTTAGTTATATTTCGTTTTTGTGATACAAATGTAACCTCACCACATATATAACAGAAATTATTAGCACTGTTCACACATGTCCTAGGCAATTCTAACTACGATACTTTTGATAAGGACAAATGCACTAACTAGTGGCAAAATTTTATCAGAGATAAGATATTTATACACAAAGGTGATGTAATCATAGGTAGGATTGCATCATCAACTTCTAGTTACATTTTTATTTGTCATTAGAAAAAATTATGCAATCACCCACAACAGTTGCGTCATATATATAAATTGACCGTAATTAAATAAACTAGTAGCCTATATCTTGAAAACTAGAGCCAATCAACATTTTTAAATGTCATTTTCGTTTTCAGCACACCAAAATTAGTTAAGATCAGCTATTTTCACTTCTGGTACATTTTGGTTGTTGACTAGTGTGTTTTGGTGCAACTTTCTGGCAGTGAGGACAAGACTTGACGAAACGTTCAATGTCGCCGGTGATCCCTGCTTTAATTCTGTAATCTGCCTACAGAGTGGATGATAATTCAGTTCTGTGATTAATTGTGTTCTTAAAGGATTTTGCGAAGGGAAAAGAAGGTTAGTAGATCTTATACTTATTAATACATTTTCTTATTTTTGTTTATTTTAACCTCACAGCTAAAATGTGCGAAAGATAAAGTTTCAAATAATTCTTGGCATAACTGATTAATAAAATCAGAAGATTTTCCTAGAAGATGATAGGATGATAGGAGGTAATTAATTGTTCATATTTCACCTTTATCATCATCACAGTCTCCCATGCGCACACACTCTCATGCACAAGATATTTAACATCATTAGAATTGAACTCAGAGAGAGAGAGAGATGAATAATGAGCAGTAGTTTAAATCAAAGTCAACCAGTGATGTTAAATGTGAAAAACTTACGAAGACTTTTGTGTGTCTTCAGTTCATCAGAAGTCTGAGTCTACACGCAACGTGTCTGACGTCTAACCAGAAATAAGTTATCAAGCTAGCAGAATTCGCCATAGGACATCTTTCATTCCTCAATTAAAAAGGAATATTGTCTCACCCACAAGTCATAAGGTGGACGCAGCATTTTTCGTCACCATATACTGCTTGCTCACAAGTTCAATACAGAGTTATCACAAGTTCAATACAGAGTTATCACAAGTTCAATACAGAGTCACCATAAATTCAAATCACTCGAAAGATCATTATTATCTGAAGTCAAGCAAAAGAGCTCAAAAGAGGAATCGCATATTTATAGCAAGTGCAACACCCTCTTAAGTGCATTTTATGAAGCAGACTATATATATATATATATATATATATATATATATTATATATATATATATATATATATATATATATATATATATATATATATATATATATATATATATATATATATATATATATATATATATATTATGAATCACGACTACATATGCAAGGTTATGAGTCTACATATTACTAACATTTCGTGAAGATATCCAGTCTGACCAGTACCCTCGGGAGATTAGACAACAGACCTTTTGTTCATATGACAGCTATTAACTGTTGATCAACACTACAGAGATATACTCAAACAGTGAAGGAATATACTTAGATATCTCGTCAGCGTTCTCCGTACGACAACAGTATTCATCAGAACGTCCTCAGCTTAGAGATACCCCATTCGACATAACGTATAACAACTTGGGACATTTTATGCATACATGTGAATCCTCATATCTAGGAGAAGCATTTAGAGACACATGGACTGTGTAGAGTACTCACCATTTTGGTAACACGTATCATATCACATCATCATTTCACTTGACACCAGTTCATTCTTAATTAACTATTACTTAATTAACTGTAATTTTATTATCTCATCTGTGTGTTTTGTGTGAATCGTCTTTCACCATCATCACGTTCTAACCATTACTAACCCTATATGTGTGGATATTTCATTAATAAACCCAACGATCGGTTGATCATTATCAAGAGTTTGTTAATGTATCACTCGTGCTGTCAGTGTTACATATTCACCTATAGGAACCTTTCTCTACTCAGATGAGGTTGGGGCTTTTTCTTTACGGGATCTAAGGGCAGAAGCTAAGGTCGTGGGGAAACAGAACTCTTTCCATAATTAATTAGAAAACACTGTCTAGTGGAAAGCATTCGCATTCCTGTCTTCTTGCCCCTATCTCGAATAGGTCTTTATTCTTTCTTAACGAGCCAATTTCTAGAGACCTTATATCTATATCTCATAGACTATTCCTGGGAAAAACTACTGTAGTAGTTGCTCCAGTGACTCACCACACGACACGGTCCGTAAGAACAGGACCTCTGTAGGGTCTTCTAGCCCAAAGACCAGAGTCGTGCAGCCGGTTCCTGACCGTTTGATCTGAAATTCGACGAGCTGCTGACATTGACTGGACTGTGGAGGACGCAGATGCAAGTCGATTCCTGCGGTGACGCAGCCGTATGAAGCGGTCTTCGGCAGGAGTTGTGACTCTTCGTCTTCCACTGCGCGGCCGGTCTGCCACTGAGCCAGTTTCTTGAAATCGCCTCCAAAGGCGACTAATGGTGCTTCTAACCACATTAAATTGTCTCTCCACTACACTTTGTGACTGTCCAGTCTGTAAACGTCCAATGATGATGAGTCGTTGTTCTGTATTGAGATGAGCCATACTTGCGCATTGAATTTTCAACTGAATTTATTCGAGGAGCGTCAATCTTTTATAGGCATTCAATAATAATGGTCAGAGAGTTTTGTGTTCAGTAAGTTTCACGGGATTCTCATGAACCTGTCACGAGTTATGGTCAAAAATGTTGTTTTGACCTTGACCTCTTTCATGACCTCACGAATCATGAGGTGAGTACAATTCAGGAAACCACGAGACGTTAATGACCAGGTGGACACAGTCGATAGGTTGACTGATGTCCAATCAGCGAATATCTTTTATAAAAGTAACACCAAAAAAGTTGCGTTTCTTTTTTTGAACAGTATATATAAAGGTCGTAGACTATAATTATTAAGCATCTCCTCTTTTGTACATGTCCTTCTAAGTTTCTCAGTCAAAAATATAGTTATTAATGGATCCATTTTTAAATTTAAAAAGAGAGAAAATAGTGTTTATAATACTTTAAAATTACTCAGTTTTCTTTTGTGTGTGTGTGTGTGTGTGTGTGTGGTGTAGACTAAATGTGGCAGTATTTTGTTGACCTGAACTACGTTAGAAGCAAGCTGGCTGCGCAAATGCTGAATTGAGCAAATCAATATGTGCGTGACTTGTTTCCGCAAACTAATTTTTCCCAACAATGACAACATTACACGTGACCTTTCGCGTAATTATAACAAAGACTGTGCTGTTATTATTCTGTACTGTTCTTACTTTTATATAATTTACATTGCACAGTGCTACAGGCATTGTCTTGTGTTATCTGGCCTAAACTGATGAATATGAAAGTTACAGAGGTGATTGCATCTACGATTAGCCTGGGTCGTTTCACTGTCCTATATTCAATGGTTGAGTGGGGTGTCGTGACAATGTCCACTGTTCATGAAACAATATTTATCGTTGCGCTGAGTTAGCATCGTGTTTAGTAACGATTCACTTTCGTAGCGAGGCGATTGCACCTTTATGATGATCCTGGATTCGGTTCTCCGGTAATCCTATCAATAATCAATCATCAATCATCCATCTTCAGTCATCAATCATCCATCATCAATCATCCATCATCAATCATCAATCAATACCATTTAGCTCCCCGAGGAGCACAGGCCTTCAACAAACACATGCCTAGTCTTCCTGTCCTGTGGCATCCGCTTAAGTTCTTTCCATGTTTTCCTCATCACTTTCACTTCTGTATCCAGTTCTTTTCTCCATGTGTTTTTAGTCTACCTCTACCTCTATTTCCCTGTGGATTCCAGAACAAGGACTGCCTTGTAATGCCATCAACAGGTCTCCTCAATGTGTGTCTTATCCATCGCCAGCGTCTTCTTCTCAACTCTTGTTCCACTGGCACTTGTCTCGTTCTTGTTATCAATTCCACATTTGTGACTTTTCATACGATTTCAGTCCTTCTGTTCTACGCAAGCAACCGTTTATGACATTCTGTAGCTTTTTGGTTGTTGTTTTTGTTTTTCTCCATGTCTCAGAGCCATACAATAGGACTGACTTGACATTTGAGTTGAAGATTCTTATTTTGGTGTTGGACTTGATTTCTCTTGTTCTCCATATATTTTCCAATGCAATGAAAGCTCCTCTTGCTTTTTTGTATTTTTATTTTGAAATCATTGTTTGTCCCTCCAGCTTTGCCTATATTTTTACCAAGATATGTGTACGACACTAAATCCTATAGTGGTGTTTCTTCAAGATCATCCTTGTTATCATTTCTTGCATTTATTCTCATAATTCTTGTCTTTTCCTTGTGCATTTTCAGACCCACTTGTTGTTATCGCTCATCGAGAATTTTCATTTTCTCTTGCAGCTGATTATGGGTTTGGGACAAAAGAGTCAAGTCATCTACAAAATCCAGATCATCAAGTGTTTAGTCAGATTCCACTGGATTCCATTTCTGTTGTGTGATGTCGATGTTTTCATAACCCAGTCTATTGTAATCCTATCACTTCAGACAATTTTCTGTTGCCTAGTTTTCTACTTCTGTATTGCCTGCAACATAGCCATTTATGTTGAATATTTCTCTCTTTCGCTATTCTTCAACTTCCAAAGGAGCACATACCTTCAACAAACTTATGCCAATTCTTCCTGTCCTGTGTCATCAGATCAAGGCCTCACTATGTCTTTTTCACTACTTTATGTCTGTCTCCAGTTCTCTTCTCCTTGTTTATTTTGGTTGTCGTGAAGTAACGTCTATATCACAACATGAATTCTAAGTAACTCTGACCACACAGCGCGCCATACATTGTAGAACTGCAAGATATCCAGTCCAATCAGAACACTCCGTTATGCAGTGTTTACTACAGTCTTGGATAATAAAAATGGAAGTCCAATCTGTGCAACCTACTGTCGGAAGACAATTTACTACCTCAGTATGAAAGAAGTACTACATGGAAGAAGTATACAAAACGATACTGGGAAGGTTGCTCTACTTGTAGGTACAATAACGTTTATAAATACTGATATAGGACGGGAGAAACCTTTGGTTGAAGGCACTTGAAGTTTCAGGTTAGTCCTTAATTTAGCTGTTTAAATTATGCATAGAAATAATTGCACTTATGAGACTAAAAGATTATAAAATAGATATATAAAGAATAATTCAGGGTATAATTTAAGCTTTGGATGAATAAAATCGCTCCAGGAATAACGGAGATAATAATAAAAGTAGTTTTCCTGATTTGAACGATAGGTAAATTTTACCAATATTTTCGGACCTTGAAGAACATTAGCAGAGAATACCACCTCGGACGGTCGAGGTCACTCTATAAATAGTGCGTGCATAATAGAATCAGGTCAGTCACAATATTTAAATCGACAGCGAGCGGCAAAAGAAAGCCTGTGTTAATGCAAGTGTTTTGCCTTCTGTACCTGAAAGCAGATCTTAACCAACCATTAACGGCTTGTCTGTGTGTATACCTGTGGGTAAGAACGAATCTATATATATATATATATATATATATATATATATATATATATATATATATATATATATATATATATATATATATATATATATATATATATATATATAATTATGTGTAGTTATAGTGATTAATCCACCTGTACGATAAGAAGTGTATAGATGTGTTATAAAATTTACAGTGTGTTGCTGGTGAAACTTACAGGTTTGTGTGTAATTCTATAGGCAAAGCCAGCCTTCGGAAATATTTAAAAATATTGAGAATGATGGCAAAGTGTGCCTGTAGGTTTGGAAACGTGTTTAAAGAAGTATTTCTTAAATGGAATGACACACATACCAGGAACATAAGGAAGGATGAAAGGAATTGGATCACTGTATAGTTTGATATGTTACTTAGTAGTTTTATTCACGACCAAATTATTGTATGGAGGCAGATCATGGGAAACGACTTATAATTAAGGATGTAGAAGACAATTATGATCACAGTGAATTGAATTGATTGATGCTACTATACTATATCTTGTGCATCTGCTAGCACTCTAATCAGAAACTGTCTATCGTCCCCATCGGTGTCATAGAGGGATATTGGTAGAAAAATACAGGGATTGCGTTTAACTTCGTTTCAGGTTTTATCCTGTAATCTAAAACAAATATAAGAGGCATCTATTACTGAGGTTACGACGGATGCAGTGCCGGTCTATGTTAGAGGGCCAGACATCGCGAGTATGCCAGTTGGAAGAATTTCAGCCGACAATTCTCTCCAGTATCAGAGGGAGCCATCTTCTGTGACTAAGATAAGTTGCCCACAAAGGCAATTGTGTAGCATATACCTGTTCACCAAAACTAAAACCAAACCAGTTTGTGGTGAATCTAGCAATATAGTTCTTAGACTGTGAGAATAACACTAGTAATTATTCAGGGACAGATCAACCAAGCAAGACTGTCTCCATATTGGTAGACAACTTAACACAGAGAAAGACTTTGTTGAACATTTTTATTATTTATTTACTGTTGTAACATGAGTTCTTTTAAAACTTTTCAAACAGAAAAGAGTAAATGTACAAATAAATTGTAAATATTTACCAGCAGACTTACTTAAATTCTTTAAGTTAAGTTTTATTCATTGTTGAAGAATTTAATTAAATAATTACCCCTAGCAGAGTTAAAAATATTAATAATAATTACCATATTAATATTAACATGGTGGGATCTGGAGAGGTAGCACATAAGGACTCAGAGTATAACATTACCATCTTCTCTGGGAACTTATTCAGCTTGACCCCACCTTTGTTGTCTATACGCCTTTACTCTTTTCAGAGAAAGGGGTATTACTGATAAGACCAGACTCTTATCTGGCACTATCCTGGTATCATCTGATACACCTTTATATCCAGGTTACCTTATTACATTCTATACTATCTGAACCTCTCGCGACATTGGTGTCCTACTACCTCTTTTACTTTGGGGAATTTCAGAAAAAGGACTGCCTTGTAATACTATGTTTAATATTTACTTGTACGTCATTACTGATGTGCTTCTATTATCACATCATTCAAGAAACTTTTCTCTCGCTTGTCTTCATTCTATCTGTTCCTGTCTTCAAACATGTACGTAATTACTGATGTTTGCCTTTTTGACTTCGGAGATGTGCTTCTATTTTCAAATCATTCAAGAAACATTTCTCTCGCTTGCCTTCATTCTAATTCTTCCTGTCTTCAAATTTAACATCTGGGTACTTCGCAACCATTCCGTTTTGTGTCTAAATTCCTACCTGCCGAAAGATATAATCCCTCTCCCCCTCCCCCCTTGTTATTTTAATCCCATGAATGCAGAAACAGTTTTTTCATTGACACGTCATACCGAAGGATCGTAGTCTCGAACACCGGTTACTTATAATACTTCTCGGTTGTAGGGCTGACACTTGACCATGCAAATTTGTGGAACTCCGAATAGAGGAGTATAGAAACAAATGGAGAGCTCAGCTGAAAGTAAACATCAGGTGGGGATTTGATTGAGATGGGTTCTGATTCCCTGTGTGGATTCATCCGCCTTGTTCAAATAGTTCTGGTGAAGCGCGAAAACCAGAGATGTTTAGATGACGGTGTCAGTGGGTATACGCATGATGAATTAATTAGAGATGTGCAAACATGCACAAGTGAAGTGTTTGTTTTTTCGTCCCGGCATCCCTACAGATGAGAATATCCGTTTGAACACCCGCGCCCCAACTCCAATCAACTAAGGAAATCCTTGACATGTAAGCCTGCTATGTAGAAACTTCTATCATCATCATCATTATTTTCATCTGCGCTTCTTATGGAGCATGGAGCCACCATTGTAACGGGTCCTTTTGCAGGAAGTCTGCACAAAGCATTCACATACATATGTTGTGGAGGCTTATGTGGGCAATTAGTTTGACATAATCAGGTTTCCGGTCCCATGAACAGCGTCATATTAGTCGCCTAGCATAACATGCACGAGGCAGCAAGAGTTTTTATTCTTTGTGTCGTCAGAGACACCCGGGGACTTTTTTTTGTTGTTAAAGAAATTGTATTTTATATTCTATATGCTCGCAAATGGCACCCAGGCAACGCTGTGTACTATCAATTACATGTGACCAATGGGAATTTGTTACACCTCTCGTTTCAATTGCAGTTTCCTATCTGAAATTTCTAAGATCTCATCTTGCTGTAACTCCGTAACTTTACACGAGATGATTGATGAACTAGTACAGAAAATAAAGAAAACAACAATAGAGGCTTTGACTTGAATGGCAACCAGGCGTAAGTAATGGTCATCTCCAAGAAAATGGTTTTTCCTACGTGAGCTATGAAAGGTAGTGTAAGTAAATAAATCTGGGGGCTGCTTGTCACAGAGGTTGTATGATCATTGAATTGCCTATATCCTCTTCTTTTTCTTTCACCCGTATCCTCTATTTTATTATCACTCTTTACCTTTTTCCTGTATTTTTCGCATTCATTCGTTTGCGAAAAATAATTTTTTCCCATTCTCACTTTCGCCAGTTTCGTTTCTCATTTAGAAACGCATTTCATTGCGGATTTAGTCAATAACTTCTTACGTAACGTGTCAGTCCCTCGCACCAGACGATTTGGCGTGAGAATGCATTCGGCAAATCGCTGCAGATTGACGAAATAACTGTGAATATTTTGGCTATCTCAGACATAGGGCCGAAATTCGTCTGCATTCTCACTTGTCAAAACGTAGTTTCTCGGTGAGCGCTGAGGTGAGGCGTGAATCCCGACATCTCCCCGGCGCACTTCCAGACAATTGCCTGGTATTTTGCATCTGACACGTAGTTTCCTCGGTAGATTCTCAGTGTCAGGGTGGAGAAGGCGCCATCACGCATTCGCTCAGAATGGTCATTTTGGCGTGAGGTGCGAAGACAGGAGGTGTTTAGAGAAGGGGAGGCTATTGCGTAGTGTAGGGAAATAGCGTAGATCTTTGTCTGGTGTTTCATATATACTGGAGGGAGTTAGATTTCATTTTCACTCAGTAACTTCGCAGTCAAGACTAGAACAAGCCTTCGTTCGATTTCTAGAATCTCTGTTAATAGAGATGTCATTTAGTATGATCGTAGTAGATTAAGTTCTTAGTAGTTCTGTGTTGAGGTAAATCTTATATTATTTATCTAGTATTTTGTGAGTGTTAAAGTGTTAGATCGCTTATTTCATTTTGCTAGTGAGATTTGTGCAGAGAGTTAAATTATTAAGTCTGTTATATTCTCTAGTCGACGAGTTACAGTGGGAAGCGGAATATATTATAATTTCTAGCTTTAAACTCATTGTAGCTAAATAAAGGAATTTAACTTAACTGCAAATACTCAGACGAGAATATTTTTATTCAAACTAACTTATAACTGTTCATCATTGAGTGTTGACGGAATACGTTGAATCTCTAATTCATGATGAGCGATTTTTGTGAATATAACTTACTTCACGGGAATTTAAATGATAAGTCAAGCACTACGCTTGCAATTTAAAATTATCAGTTATATCCGAGTACATAGTATGTATAATTATTTGATATGTGCTTTTTCCATTTATATATAGTGAAACTGTGGTACCCAAACTTTGCCAGCGGTTGAGTAAAGAGATAAATATGTGAAGAAAACTACAAACATTCTTACCTTAAAGATTTGATGTATTACATTTTACAAGAACTTTAAGTTTTAAGAAGTAACGGGTCATCGAGCCTGATTTGATTCTTCCTGAGAACACTCTAGTCATTGTTCAGCCTTTGTGGCAAGTGACATATTACAATCGGTAACTTTCCCGACACTGTTGACAAGTGGTGATGTGACCAACTAAAGTCCTATACTGAGAGAAGGTGCCGACCTGACATTCCTCATTCGTTTGAAATCTAAGATGTTGACACTGTGCTCGCTATAAACGCTCGTGCCTGGACAATTTTATGTGACTTAAACAGACATCCAAAACAATAGTATACCCAAGAGAACGGTCCCGGAAGTAGTGAATTCAACCCGTCTTTTTGGACCTGGGGTTTTCTTGGCCAAGATTACCATTGAAGATTCTGTATGGGCAAGTCCTAAAAATATTGTTTGTTTTTGTTCCTGAAGTGGCTACCAAAGCTCTGAGTATAACCAAAAAAATGCATGTCTACACAGTGGAATGAATAGAGTGAATGCAGGACTGAGCGATCCCTTTATGGTGGTAAATTGGCACCCATTCATTTTTTTTGCTGTCATAACATTTCTTTATGCAAGGTATTGCTAACTACATATATATATATTCCCTTAAACTAGATCAGAGTATGCAGTCTGTTTATACCTCAAAGGGGAAGAATTTTAGACTAAATCATATGTATCTGTGACTCTTTGGGCTATCACTTTCTTCTAACGGGACTGTGAGCTATACATCGAGGGAAGGATCATACCAACGGGTCTATCATTCTTGTAGCATTTCTTGATTTTGTGTTTACGAATTTTTTGTATATGCTTGATGTGATTTGATATGTTGTGAGAGAAGTTTAGTCTTGATAAATAAACTACTCATAAAATGTATTCCAGCGTGTCGGTCAGTTCGTTTTCCCAAACTATTCATATAATCAGTGTCATAGTTTTTCCCACGTCTGAACGTCTAACTGTCGTCTTATGTGTGTATGTACGTGAGTGGATATATATATATATATTTCATATATATATGTGTAGACTGTCTGACTAAATCTAAATCTGTCGTAGAAGATAGGTGAAAGAGAGAAGATTTCTTGATTTCAGAGACAGCCTCTATCACATTTCTACCATCTCACTCGTGGAAACCTATTGCTATTACTAATTCTCATTGTGACTTACACTTATTCTAATCTATTCAGAAGGGACCAACCCAAATCTTAATCCCCCTATCGAAAATCTAAGACAAATGGGGTCTCGTCTATCGGGATTTTAAACTTTGAATAGGAAAACGAGACGACAAATATCAGCTCGTCTTTAAGATTCTTTATTCTGATATAGAGTAAGAGTGTGATGTCTTGTGAGTTTCGTATCTTTTAAAAAAAAATTTATCCCCTAGACATATCGATCTGTTTTATGGGCGTGCTGACCACACGGCAAATAATTGTTTTTCCATAGCATTATTGAGCATTATACATTTGGTTTACAGGTTGATTTTGTCGGAATATATGTTAATTACTGATTTTGTAATACTAAAAGCTGGTAAAGTTTGTGAGTGTGTAACATTCACAGGGTTCTGAAGCAGGAAGGTGTTTGAACTAAGTTAAGGAGTGCGTTTCAGACTATTTGTCCAGATTAATTGCCTCCATTACCCTAACTGTCTTCAGGGGTAAACTTGATAGTGGATTAAAAATTAAGGGAATTTTTTTTTCTCTTTAAATTTTTTGCAATAATTATTTTGCTTCCACTGTAGCAACGTATTTTTCAGTGAGTAATCTTAACTACCATTTATTTGGCGTAGTCGTCTGCATTAGGTGCTTTATTGCCGATTAATAGCAGCGATAGTTAGACACTATATTTTTGGAGGAGGTATCCCAGGTTAAAGAATATCATCTTTTTGATTTTTTGTAAATTCTCGCAAGTGGTAAGAACCAGTGTATCCTTTTTTTTCCTATCTGTTTCTCGTCTAAGTCTCAGTCACCTATTTACTATGGCAGAGAGGGCGAAGCTTAGGCAAATGCTCAGGGACGAAGCAAGAGAAGAAGGTTTGGAAGGAGAGGAAGCGAAAGCTTTTGTCAGAGACGAACTGAAAAGATATGATGCGGAGAGGAAAGCAGCCGAAGCTAGAGAGCAGAGGAAGATGGACGAGGAAATGGAAATTCGCAGGGAGAACGAAAGAGAGAAGGAGAGACAACAGGAGGAAAGAGAGAAGGAGAGGGAGGAAAGAGAGAAGGAGAGACAGCATGAGGAAAGAGAGAAGGAGAGACAGCTTGAGGAAAAAGAGAAACAGAGACAGCATGAGTTAGCTCTTAAAACTCTAGAATTCCAAAGTCGTGGTGCTGCCTCTACCTACAGCAATGGAGAGTCTTCTCCTCATTCTTCCTTAACTGATCCTTCTAATACTCAATCTACTCACCTCACAGCTATGTCTTTTCCGCTAGAATCTTTCCCTTGTACAAATGAGAAGATTGACACATGGCTAGAAAAATTTGAGAAAATTACAACCCTGTACGGTTTAGAGAGGTCGCGTTGGTGTATGAAACTTTCCTAGGCCCTCAACGGTTCTGCGTATGATGTTTACGCCAAACTGGAGACCAGCCAACAAGACAACTATGATGTGTTGAAGAAAGCGTTACTGGAGCGCTTCGAAATGAATGCTCGCAAATTTTTGGAACTGTTTCGCAACAGCAGGAAGGAGAGCTCTGAAACTTTCCAGCAGTTTTCATCTCGTTTGAAGGGATATTTGACAAAGTGCCTTGAGCTTTCACAGCTCCCCTCTACCTATGAAGGTCTGGAGGAATTTGTTTTAACAGAACAAATAAAGAACATGTTGTCTGCTGATACCCGGAGATTCTTAGCTGAGCAGGGTGCAGAAAAGCTTGAAGACATCTTAGAAAAGTCTGAGCGATATCAAAATGCGCTGGCTGAATTACCGGCCTCAAAACGTAAACCGAATGAAGTGCATTTTCGAAAAAAACTAGACTTCTCATGCTTCTAATCAGAATAACCATAGAGAAACTGGATCTCAAAACCCCCCTCATGAAAAATCTAAGTTCTACAAAACCAAGTACCCCAGCAACCACAGTAAACAGTCTGATCAACCCGACCGCCCTTCATGGCAGCGCAGCCAGAAAAGACAAGGTGGCAAAGGGAGAACCCCTGAGCACTTTACATATGATCAGACCGAGCACACTGAGCCTAAACGCATCGGATGCTTGCTAACAGTCTCGCAAGGCGGAATTATTGACAGTGATTCCCAACCTGTTGGGGATAGACCCTCAACGCGAGGTACTGTTATTTTGAACGGTTCTCAAACTTCTTGTTTATTTGACACGGGGCTTTCTTATGATTGCATTGTTGCCAGAAACCTGGTCAAACCCGGTCAAGAGACAGCAGAGATCGTCCAATTTTGTGGAGTTCGTAAGAGTGATGCACCTACAGCGCTTCCCATCGCATTGGTGGAGATCCACTCCGATTTTGTCAGAGGCGTGATCAAAGCGGCTGTTATAGATGATCCCATCTACCCAGTCATACTTGGCGGTAAATACGTGTCTATTGGGAAACCGGAAGAGCTGATTGTGGCAGCAGTAAATACAAGAGGGCAAACCAAGAAGGAACGGAAGGCTGCGCCTAATTTGTTACCCATGGAACTTAAAGAAGCGCAATAAAAGGACCCTACTTTGGCACCCTGCTTTAGGAAACTGCCCATGGCTAAGGAACCCAGACAGCACGGGGACATTTTTTCTAAGGATGGCGTACTTTATCGCAGAACGGGCAAGCCTGACTAAGGTTACAACCAGCTCCTAGTACCGAAACAGTACAGAAGCCAAATCCTAGAAATGGGGCACTCTCTTCCCTTCAGCGGACATATGGGACAGAACGCCACAAACCAACGGATAACCACTCATTATTGGTGGCCAGGAGTAAATACTGATATTATCAGGTATGTCAAATCCTGTGCCCAGTGCCAACGTGTGCCACCCAAGCAACGGGCACCCCCAGTCTCTTTGGGTGAAATGCCAATAGTGGGAACACCATTCGAATGGGTTGTGATCGACATTTTAGGACCCTTAGAAAGGACTAAAAGAAGAAACAGGTTTATCCTGACCTTAGTCGATACATGCACTTTATTGGCAGAAGCTATCCCGCTACCATGCGCAGATGCCAAGCATGTCGCAGAAGCCCTCGTGCAGATTTTCACTCGGTTGGGATTCCGTCAGCAAGTGTTGACGGATAACGGATCCCCATACCGAAACCTGTTGATGGATGAGATCGTGAAGATCTTGAGGGACCCAACACATCTACACAAAGCCTTATACTCCGGCCGGAAATGGGCTCGTGGAACGTGTTAATTGAAACCTCAACATGATGTTAAGTAAACTGGCACAAGTGAAACCTGAAGATTGGGATCTTTGTATTCCTGCAGCTTTATTTGGCTACAGAGAATCTCCTCATACTTCCACAGGATTTCCGCCAGCTACGCTTTTATTCGGCAGACCCATTAAGGGTCCGCTTGAAGCCTTACTTTGGTCGCTGACAGACCAGAAGGCTGATGAGACAGTTGTCTCAGCCAGTAAATACGTATCGGATTTAAAGGATAAGTTGAAACTATGATGGGACCTAGCAACGACTAACTTTAAGCGAACACGCACAAAGCACGCTAACCGATACAGGAAAGTCGCGAAAGAAAGAGAATTGGAAGCAGGAGAGAAAGTTTTGGTGTTACTCCCTACCGGAAACAACCAACTGAGGATCGGATAACAACGGCCGTTTACCGTCCGGAAAAAGATTTCTAAGGCTAACTACCAGATCTCTATTCAAGGAAAAGAAAAGGTTTTCCATTTAAATCTGTTAAAGAGATACTTGGAAAACCAGTGCCAACCTCCGACCATCTCCTGACGATCGCCAAAACTGACGAAGATGACGATAGTGGCAGGGAAACTCCACTGCAAACACACGAAATCTTTCAAAAATGTCAGAAGCGGCGACGCTCTTTCAAGCTCGCATGGGAGACATTCCAGAGAAAGGAAACTTTTGGAGGAGAAGTGAGTAGGAATTGGAGAGAGATGGAGGAGGAGATGAGAGGGAAGAAGACAGACACCATGAAGCTACGGATATAGGAAATTTAATTCCATAACGTAGACATGGAGTGCTTCCATATCTTAAAGGGGGGACGTTCTGTCACAGAGGTTGTATGATCATTAAATTGCCTATATCCTCTTCTTTTTCTTTCACCCGTATCCTCTATTTTATTATCACTCTTTACCTTTTTCCTGTATTTTTCGCATTCATACGTTAGCGAAAAATAATTTTTTCCCATTCTCATTTTCGCCAGTTTCGTTTCTCATTTAGAAACGCATTTCATTGCGGATTTAGTCAATAACTTCTTACGTAACGTGTCAGTCCCTCGCACCAGACGATTTGGCGTGAGAATGCATTCGGCAAATCGCTGCAGATTGACGAAATAACTGTGAATATTTTGGCTATCTCAGACATAGGGCCGAAATTCGTCTGCATTCTCACTTGTCAAAACGTAGTTTCTCGGTGAGCGCTGAGGTGAGGCGTGAATACTGACATCTCCCCGGCGCACTTCCAGACAATTGTCTGGTATTTTGCATCTGACACGTAGTTTCCTCGGTAGATTCTCAGTGTCAGGGTGGAGAAGGCGCCATCACGCATTCGCTCAGAATGGTCATTTTGGCGTGAGGTGCGAAGACAGGAGGTGTTAAGAGAAGGGGAGGCTATTGCGTAGTTTAGGGAAATAGCGTAGATCTTTGTCTGGTGTTTCATATATACTGGAGGGAGTTAGATTTCATTTTCACTCAGTAACTTCGCAGTCAAGACTAGAACAATCCTTCGTTCGATTTCTAGAATCTCTGTTAATAGAGATGTCATTTAGTATGATCGTAGTGGTTTAAGTTCTTAGTAGTTCTGTGTTGAGGTAAATCTTATATTATTTATCTAGTATTTTGTGAGTGTTAAAGTGTTACATCGCTTATTTCATTTTGCTAGTGAGATTTGTGCAGAGAGTTAAATTATTAAGTCTGTTATATTCTCTAGTCGACGAGTTACAGTGGAAAGCGGAATATATTATAATTTCTAGCTTTAAACTCAATGTAGCTAAATAAAGGAATTTAACTTAACTGCAAATACTCAGACGAGAATATTTTTATTCAAACTAACTTATAACTGTTCATCATTGAGTGTTGAATGAATACGTTGTATTTCTAATTCATGATGAGCGATTTTTGTGAATATAACTTACTTCACGGGAATTTAAATGATAAGTCAAGCACTACGCTTGCAATTTAAAATTATCAGTTATATCCGAGTACATAGTATGTATAATTATTTGATATGTGCTTTTTCCATTTATATATAGTGAAACTGTGGTACCCAAACTTTGCCAGCGGTTGAGTAAAGAGATAAATCTGTGAAGAAAACTACAAACATTCTTACCTTAAAGATTTGATGTATAACATTTTACAAGAACTTTAAGTTTTAAGAAGTAACGGGTCATCGAGCCTGATTTGATTCTTCCTGAGAACACTCTAGTCATTTTTCAGTCTTTGTGGCAAGTGACATATTACAATCGGTAACTTTCCCGACACTGTTGACAAGTGGTGGTGTGACCAACTAAATTCCTATACTGAGAGAAGGTGCCGACCTGACATTCCTCATTCGTTTGAAATCTAAGATGTTGACACTGTGCTCGCTATAAACGCTCGTGCCTGGACAATTTTATGTGACTTAAACAGACATCCAAAACAATAGTATACCCAAGAGAACGGTCCCGGAAGTAGTGAATTCAACCCGTCTTTTTGGACCTGGGGTTTTCTTGGCCAAGATTACCATTGAAGATTATGTATGGGCAAGTCCTAAGAATATTGTTTTTTTTTTGTTCCTGAAGTGGCTACCAAAGCTGTGAGTATAACACAAAAAAATGCACGTCTACACAGTGGAATGAATAGAGTGAATGCAGGACTGAGCGATCCCTTTATGGTGGTAAAATGGCACCCATTCATTTTTTTTGCTGTCATAACATTTCTTTATGCAAGGTATTGCTAACTACATATATATATATATATTCCCTTAAGCTAGATCAGAGTATCCAGTCTGTTTATACCTCAAAGGGGAAGAATTTTAGACTAAATCATATGTATCTGTGACTCTTTGGGCTATCACTTTCTTCTAACGGGACTGTGAGCTATACATCGAGGGAAGGATCATACCAACGGGTCTATCATTCTTGTAGCATTTCTTGATTTTGTGTTTATGATTTTTTTGTATATGCTTGATGTGATTTGATATGTTGTGAGAGAAGTTTAGTCTTGATAAATACACTACTCATAAAATTTATTCCAGCGTGTCGGTCAGTTCGTTTTCCCAAACTATTCATATAATCAGTGTCATAGTTTTTCCCACGTCTGTACGTCTAACTGTCGTCTTATGTGTGTATGTATGTGAGTGGATATATATATATATATATATATATATATTTCATATATATGTGTGTAGACTGTCTGACTAAATCTAAATCTGTCATAGAAGATAGGTGAAAGAGAGAAGATTTCTTGATTTCACATTTCTACCATCTCACTCGTGGAAACCTATTGCTATTACTACTTCTCACTGTGACTATCACTTATTCTAATCTATTTAGAAGGGACCAACCCAAGTCTTAATCCCCCTATCGAAAATCTACGACACTGCTGTCAAACTGGTAAGGAATGTCATACATGATTTAACATAAGAAAATGGTTTTTCCAACATGAGCTATGAAAGGTAATGTAAGTAAATAAATCTGGGGGCTGCTGTCAAACTGGTAAGGGATGTTATACATGATTTAACATAAGAAAATGACATGCAGTCAGTTGTACAAATGAACGGTAAACTAGAATCATGGGACGTTTCGGGTTTCACTCTTCGTCAGCCACAGTTACAAACAGGCAACAAGGACAAGAAATATAAAAAGGTAGTCCCATAGCAGATACTGCCCTAAAGGAGTCTTCTTCTTCTTCTTCTTCCTCGTTTGTCCTGAAAAGGACATTGGTTGCATTGTGTCCGTTTACAGCGAAGCTGCGGTATTTGCGCCTTTCGGCCGACATATCCGATTTCCACATGGCATTTTTTGGGACCGGGTTTGCCTTCCCTCTTCGATCCCTACTCCTCAGCCAGACTGCAGTGATGCAGCCTGTTTCCAGGAACACCACGTGGAGGGGGAGTAGGGTCTTGGTCAGCTCTGGTTCGCTGACCCTGACGCTGGCAGACAAGCTATGGGTAGCATACTGCATTCCTAACTTTTGGTGCGTCTTGGGTCCCATAATTTCATCTAGGCAGTCATCCACTGTCGTTTGAAGCAGCTCGAAGAATTCCTCCTTGACCTCTGCTCTCTCATCCTCATTTGGCCCATACACTATGACCAGGTTGACTATGGTTTCCTAAAGGAGTGAAGTGATACATACTTCACTATATTAAGTCCAGCATCGAGAGATGGTGTGACCAGTTTCCTTTCTCATCGCCTTTTCCTTCTGTGTTTAGTATTGATTGATGAATCACTTCCATGTGTGAAGATTAGTTCTGTGTAACTCTGAATAACTTTCTTTCTTTCTTTCTTTCTTTCTTTCTTTCTTTCTTTCTTTCAAAGACAAAGAGTTGCTGCACAGTTTTCTATTGTGATTTTATGGAACGCAACTTTTGCCTGAGTTATTATATTATTTACCTATGAGATGCATCTTCCATATACTTTTATTTAACTTCCTTACGCATTTGAATATAACGACTTGCTTCTAAACTGCGTCATTCCGTAAGCGGCCTGCATCATTGCTAACAATGTTCTCTTGTTTTAGTGCTTTCACTATGAATTTGTTGTTAAGATTCCTAGCGCCATTCACATCCCTGCTCAATCGGTATGGTTTGTTGGAAACACTGTTCATATTGGAGCTGTATGGTTGGTCCTAGGTTCGATTCCCGGTAAGCCGATCATTTATATTTTCTTTTCTTGTCTGGTGTCATCCTTTATGTCCAACGAGTACCTGTTAATTACCTTTATTTATTTTTTTACTTATTTATTTACTGTTCAGAGGACTCAGGTTTCCTCCACTATTTATTTTCTTAATTATTTACTGTTCACACGACACAGGTTTTCTGCATTATGTATTTTCTTATATTTGCTACTGCAGTTCTCGTACAGGTATCAACAAGTATGGTTCAAATATCTGCCAGGCAGAAATTTCTTCAATTGTTCTAACATTAAAATCAATGTTGCTGATGAAACGGATGGTGTTATTGTTAGAATACTGACAATCTGTCAACCTTAATGACCTTAGAATGTGATTGCCTCAACCTTGATGAGTGCGTGTGAGAGATGAAACTTATCAGGCAATACAATCAGATATTCCATCTCACGCCACTTGAGAGCACAGTTAGCCACCATCGCTTTGATATTACAAAAGTGTGTTTCCGTGTATATTTTGATGAATACAGAAATACGTGTTAACTTTGTCTGGGCTCAATTTGTTATCGTGACGACATGTTTCTACATTGAAATCTCGTCATTTCACGAACAGAAGTCACTGGCATGGAATGCGCAGAAATTAAGAGTAAAGATGAACACAATTTTCTTCATTTGTCATGCCTATGGGCAATGGAATCATCATCACCACCACCACCATCATCATCATTAGCACCACCACCACATCATCATCATGATCACCACCGCCATTATCATCATCGTTATTACCATCATCACCACTACCACCACCTCCAGCTCATTATCTTCATCATCATCTACATCCTCACCACCACCACTACCACCATCATCATCACCACTACCATCATCATCATCGTTACACCACCAAAACCATCGTCATTACCACAACCATGATCATCATCATTATCACCACCACCACCATCTTCATCATGATCACACTATCATCTTCATCATTATCACCACCAACACCATCATCATTATGATCATCATCACCACCACCATCATCATCATCATTATTACCACCAACACCATCATCAGTATCATCATCACCACCCTCATCATCACCACCATCATCATGACCACCACTATCATCACCACCATCATCATCATGACCACCACCACCATCATCATAATCACCACTACCATCATCATTATTATTACCACCACCACCATCATTATTATTATCACCAACATCATCATCATTATTACCACCAACATCATCATCATGACCATAACCACCACCTACATCACCGCCATCAATATCAACATCATTATTGTTATCATCATCACGATCAACATTGGTCAGCTACAAATACCTCACAAGGCCTCAGCAAACCATGACTTGCTCTCCTGTCTTGTGTGATCCATTCAAGGAAGGTTCGGACAGAGCATTAAGCTTTTCGGAATCTGCCCGGACTTCCAGCTGGAATTTAGAAATTTAGCACTATTGAGCAGTGCTCAGAATGGCAAAGACAGCGGTACATTAATTTCGTTGATTTTGAAAAGGCTTTTGACAGCATACATAGGGACAGTTTATGGAAAAAACTGAGGGCTTATGGAATTCCAAGCTGCAAAGTGTCAATCATAAAAAGCCTCTATGCCAACTTTACGTGTAGTGTTGGGCAGAGCAACAGAGGGCAGTCCAAGAGGAATAAGATGGACTACATTTTCTACATTGTAAGATCTGGAATACGCAGATAACATTGCACTACTAGCACATTCACATCAACACATCCAGAAAAAAAAAACGGATAGACTTAATAAGTTTAGCCAGTAGGTGGGCTTGAACATCAATTTAAAGAAGTCAGAGGTCATGACGCTCAATGTGAGCAACCCTGAGCCCATATCAGTAAGGAATCAGCAACTGGTACAGACAGACACCTTCACATACTTAGGATGCATAGTAACACCAGACGGCGGGGCAGGCAAAGACATCAACATCAGAATGAATAAGGCAAGAACAGCCTTCTTTAGCCTAAACAACATCTGGAAGTCCTCTCAGTACAGCACAAGCACAAAATTAGGATTATATCAGAGCTGTGTGCTTTCTGTGCTTCTCTATGGTGTGGAATGCTGGAGAGTTACAGAGAAGGAAATGTCGAAATTGTTCTCTTTTCACACAACATGCCTAAGAAAAATTCACCGAATCTTTTGTCCTAATACCATTACCAACCAAGATCTGCTTACTCGGAGCAAGCAAGAGGACATGCACACCATCATAGCTGGCAGACGCTGGAGCTGGATTGGCCATGTCCTCAGAAGAGACCCCGATGCCATCACAAGAACAGCTATGCTTTGGACCCCTGAAGGAAAACGAAAGAGTGGCCGACCAAAAACAACCTGGCGGAGGACTGTGGAGGCTGAGATGCAAAGAATGAACCAGAGTTGGGGCACTGTACGAAGGATGGCCGCCGACCGAGCAAAGCGGAATCAATTTGTTGTTGCCCTACAGGACGCCACTAGGCGTGATGGCCACTGACTGCTTTGACGGTCGGCGGCTAAGGATCAAAGAAGAAGAAGATCAATGTGGAATCAGTAATGAGGGGCCCAATAACCCTTTCTTGTCCAGGTGAACTGAGCACTGTCAGTCCATCGCTGATTCAAGATCCTTCTACGTCTTATTTTTATGTAGTCCATAATGATTATGAGGTTCTTGTGGGTTGAAGTTTCTACAGGATTGAGGAAGGCGGCCTCACGCTGAACCCTCTTTACTCGCGCTTTACGACATGCATGAAGAGTTACGGTGTCATTATTGTTGGTTCCCGTTACAGGCCTCAGTAACTCATAGCGATTGTATACAATCATGTCTCAGCATAATGTTCTCTTCCTAATGTTGAATGGCCGTCCGCTTGGATATACAGTACTGTTAGATCACTTTCAATCGTTGCGAACTTACCGGGTTACAGGACTGAAAGCTAGTAGAGTCCCGCTCCAGTCTACCCAACTATAAATAGGTACCTGACTCTGCTCTCGAGTTACGGAAGGCAAAGGGCTGTGAGGAAGGGAGTTGGTCACCCAGCCCCACCTCCTATCGCTGGACCTAGTCTCTAACACTTTCTAACACTTCACTCCTCTACGGCAGTATCAGAGTTTGGACTACTTTTACCTTTTTTTTGTTCATCCAAGCTGTGACGCCCTCTATTTTTTGTCTGCATTGTTTTCTCTCTCTCTCTCGCTCTCTCACTCTCTCTATCTCTCACTCTCTCTCTCACTCTCTATCTCTCACTCTCTCTCTCTCACTCTCTCTCTCTCTCTCACTCTCTCTCTCTCTCTCTCTCTCTCACTCTCTCTCACTCTCTCTCTCACTCTCTCTCTCTCTCTCTCTCTCTCTCTCACTCTCTCTCACTCTCTCTCTCTCTCTCTCTCTCTCTCACTCTCTCTATCTCTCACTCTCTCTATCTCTCACTCTCTATCTCTCACTCTCTATCTCTCACTCTCTATCTCTCACTCTCTCTCTCTCACTCTCTCTCTCATTCTTTCTCTCTCTCACTCTCTCTATCTCTCTCTATCTCTCACTCTCTCTCTCTATATATATATCTCACTCTCTCTATCTCTCACTCTCTATATATATATATATCTCTCTCTATCTCTCACTCTCTCTCACTCTCTCTATCTCTCACTCTCTCTCTATCTCTCACTCTCTCTATCTCTCTCTCACTCTCTATCTCTCAATCTCTCTCTCACTCTCTCTATCTCTCACTCTCTCTCTCTCACTCTCTCTATCTCTTTCTCTATCTCCCTCACTCTCGCACTCTCTCTCTCTATCTCTCACTCTCTAGCTCTCACTCTCTCTATCTCTCACTCTCTCTATCTCTCACTCTCTCTATCTCTCACTCTCTCTATCTCTCACTATCTCTCACTCTCTCTCCCTCTTCTCTCAGTGTACCCGTTGTCACAAAGTATTCTAAGTTTCCTCTTTCCCAAAATGCTTTAAAAATGTGGAAAATTCTTTCTGTAGGTAATATACAGATTGCCATCGATTTACGCTGGGGTATACGTTCCTGGACGAACTGACGAAACTGGAATCGGCGTCAACTGAAACCATTTGATAACGTAAAATACAATGTAAAGTAATTGACTTACGTTGCAGGCACATATAAATTAATGAGTAATATAATGATTTTATACTAAAAGTTCTGAAATAAAGTAAATTGCTTTTTTGATTATGTAAATCAAATAAAATAAAGTAGATTCTTCTTCCTCGTTCGTCCTGAAAAGGACATTGGTTGCGTTGTGTCCGTTTACAGCGGAGCTGCGATATTTGCGCCTTTCGGCCCGACACATCCGACTTTAGCACGGCATTTTTGGGACCAGGTTAGCCTTCCCTCTTCGATCCCTAATCACTCAGCCAGACTGCAGTGATGCAGCCTGTTTCCAGGACCACCACTTGGAGGTGGAGTAGGGTCTTGGTCAGTTCTGGTTCGCTTACCCTGACGCAAGCAGTCTAACTATAGGTGGCTACCTGCATTCTTCACTGCTGACGCGTCTTAGGTCCCTGTAAGTCAAATCAAATAAAGTAGATTCTTCTTTCTTCTTCCTCGTTCGTCCTGAAAAGGACATTGGTTGCGTTGTGTCCGTTTACAGCGGAGCTGCGAAATTTGCGCTGCAGTGATGCAGCCTGTTTCCAGGACCACCTCTTGGACGTGGAGTAGGGTCTTGGTCTTTTATAGCTAGGAGTCGCTGACTGCATTCATCTCGCTTGCTGCGTCAATTTATTAAAATCTTTGCCACACTTACAATCTTCTTCTGTGTAACTCTCAGACGTAAACTTGAATATTTTCAAAGAAACCAGTGGTCACATTGAGGCTATTTATATCTCCATAAATTAGTAAATAAATAAATAAAGGTAATTATCAGGTACTCGTTGGACATAAAGGATGACACGTGACTACAGAAAAGTCCTGTTCACAGGACTCAAGGTTTCCTCCATTATTTATTTTTCTATCTCCATAGAGACTTTCCAGGAATGGTACTAGTGATGGCCACATGCGCTTTCTCTGTTCCTAATATGTTGGACATCTTTGAAGCAGATGTTCAGCTGTCATGTTATTGGCGCCACAGTCACACTTATCGGTAGTTCTTTTCTTTAGCTTGTTGAGTAGATAGTATTTTAATCTGTTGTGGCCTGTCCGGAGTCGGAAGATTATCAACTTACAATCAGCAATGATGCAATGCAGCGCCTTCAATTCTATGATTTAGTCCACGGATAGGATCGTCACGCTTTTTGACATAGAAAAAACATGCAATGTTGACTGTCGTTTGTTTTGTTTTCTCTTCCTTTCCTCTTTTTTTTTAAAATATTAATTTACTACAGAGCTTATACGAGAAATATCGTGAGTACTACTGCAGGAGAATGGTCCAATAATAACACAAAGTAGTTAGCTTACGATGTTCAGCACATTCAATGATGTTAACTGAGTATGTATTCTCCAGCGTCCGCACGTCTTATTTTCTAAGACCACGCGTGGTGTTTCTTTTCCTAATGCCCTCTTTTAGAAATATTTAAATACATATATATATTTTGTACTTTTTTTCATGAAATGTCGTTGCTCATTTATCTGATCATGTTATTCTGACATAAAGGAAGGAGAAGACCAATACTCATCAGGCATGTCGCAAGAGGCCAATAATACGAGGTTGGCGCATCGGGTTGGCATCCTCATCATGTAAAAAATGGTGCTACAGAGGTCACTGATGCAAAAGCACATTAGTGCTTCGGTGTAGACTTTCTGCAGCAGAAGTGGCTCCATGCTCCATGAGGAACAAAAGAAGAAAACGATAATGAATGTATACTTACTAATTTATTTAAAACAACAGCAGTTATTTCTCTTGGGATTTTATTGTTTGTCTGTTCTTTATCTATGATTTACTTCCATATAGTACTATCGGCTCTATCTTTCACTGAGACTAAACTGCGTTGTTTAATTTCACGTATCTTCCCAGTGACGCCGTAAACATCCAGGTAACATGTAATGACCTTCCAGAGCAGCAAGATTGCCAATCCTTTCCTCCGTAAAAGCCCCTGTCATTCCTTCTTTCCATCATTTTCTTTGTCGCACTTGTTTCCTGAACTCTGGTGATCATGACCTCTAATCCAATCATGTGGCGTGACTGCCAAGATCAGAGCACCCAACCTGCTAACAAAGGGTAGAGGTCAAACATGATGTCACTGTCGCTGCATGTTAGCTCTGTTGAAAGGATCTGAATTACTTCGCTTCACGTGCACGTGTAAGTGTGTTGCTTGGACACGTTTTGTTCGCATAGCACCCTCGGCTTAGGTAGTAGCAGTCCTTTTTTAGGCTTCCTCATGCTTACAGACAGATACAATTTAGTATACACACATACACACACACACAGATATATATATATATATATATATATATATATATATATATATATATATATATATATATATATATATATATATATATATATATATATATATATATATATATATATATATATATATATAACTATTTATAACATATTTACATAAAAGTAAGGTACACCTGCAGACACAAAATTTGATAAAAATTCATACATATTTTATATTACAACAAATAATTGTTTTAAATATTGGGTTTGAAAACCCGATACAGAAATTATCCGCCTCTTGTCACAAAGTCCTCTGTTTTTGCGGCTCGAGTGAAGTCCCTGTGTGTCGCCTGCCTGGTGCTATCTTTTTCCCAGTGTTGTATGGCCGTTCCTTTTATTGCCTTTCATTGTACCGCCAGGTAGAATTACTTGCAAACTACGTTCGTAACCTTTAGGGTTCTTGTCATTGTCTAACACCAGACATGTTTTAATTCGTCCGTCGTCCGACATAAAGATTACTTAGATTTAAGACCCAAGTGGGCGGAAAAACACGGGAGCGGTTGATATAAAATAAAGGTTTTCAAAGTTTCAAGGGAGGGGCGATCGCCCCTTGAATCCGCAAATGAGCTTGTGACATTATGGCTCGTTTGCTTTTTTCGTAATTCCCTCTCATCGCCTTTATTATCTATTATTTCGTCATATTTAACGCAAATAATTTCGTGCCTATCCTCTACTCAGAATTGTTACCCTTTTTTCCTACTATCATTGTTCACGTTTCACGCTTCGATGCATGACAGGGCCAGACAATCGCCCATCCCTGAGAGATTAATTGAATCACTAAACGTGATAATACCACATTGACTCCAGGTAAATGCGAGCAAAAAGTGTTTGTTTAAGATTGCGTAATCACTTCCGATACGATAATAGCATGGAAATTAATTGCATAAACCACGATGTGTCTTGCCCGGCAGTCGGATTTGCGAAAAGTCCTGTGATACAAGAGATCGGCAGAATCTGATAAACTAAGGAATCAGACTTCCGAATTATTTGGGATAAGCGTTTATAGATAAACGCAATCTTAGAAGACATTTTGAAGAGTAAGAAGAAAGTGTGAAATAAGTAAATTTTGACAACACTTTGCGGAAATCATAATTCTATATATGCAAAGTGGCTGTTTAAATTCTCAAACGTATAAGTCATGCAGGAAATTCCATTAGCACTACTCTATCATAAAATGTACTTTGAATCCCATTGCTTTGGCAATTCGAGTTTTCATATGCAATCGCTCTGATTGGGAGTTGCCTAGCAGTAGACAACAAGAGTGCGGGGATGAAGTCTGAAATATAATGTAGAACATGTTAGACATACGGCACTTCATTTTCCTAAATCGTCATGAAGACAGCTCGGACTGAAGCCAGGAAATAATAGAAGTAAAAATTATGACTTTAAATAGGACCGGACTTAGTGAACACTTTTGAACACTACAGCGAAGAAACAACAGCAAAGTTCTTCATACAAAAACCGGACTTACAGGCTTTACGCACAAAGTCGCAGAGGGATTTTTACTAGAACTAAATACCCTGACGTGTGTTCTCGGTATCTATACCAAGTTGCCAAGACTATTTACCTGAGCAAGAAATCTAAGGTTTCTCAATTATTGAGGTGAATTGTAACATATTTTTTATGCTGTGAATTTGACATTTTGGTACTTTCTAGTGGTGGTAAAAGCCCATACGACGCTGGCAACGTCAGCATGTGAAAAGGATACATTCATGAACCACCACAGCAAGCGATGGTGATTGCTTCATGCGGGCTCTCTCAGAGAACCAAAAGCAGTGGTAACCATAGACTCCAAAATGGAGCAAGAAATGAGTTATCATTACATCAACATGTGTATAATTGTAAGTAGTCATTGTGTGAATGTCCGTAAACTTAATATGTTGGTTTAGCCACAAGCCACTTGCCGCTGTCCAGTCACACATTTTCATCAAATTAACTGAAATAATGAGTGCGTTTTGATCATATCCCTTGCGTGATATGATAAACGCTCAGGGAGAGTAAAAAATGTGAGAAAACAAACGGCTGACAGTAGGCGGAAAAGGCGCCTGATTAACATCAGGAAAACAAAGACTTAGCAATGCAATTTGTTCATTTATTCCCTCTAAAGTTTGTGGTACCAGCACGAGGCGACCCGACTATTTATGGTACGACTCGAAAAGACCATTTGCTGTACTACCATTCTGTGGCTCAAAGCTTGTAATTGACACTTGAAACCTACATTCAATGGGTTGTGAAGATTCCTTCCTTGCCGTTACTTCCTGACTGATCTAGAAACGTGCCCTCACCACATTGACGAATCTACGGAACAAGCAGCATCGGTACTTTAGCATTTTGGCAAGTTCAATTTTTAGCCAGCCAGACAAAGAACTTTCTTTTCTAAAATTAAGCTCACGAAAGCCGATATATTTCATGATCTTACTTTTTATTAATCACCGTTCCTTTTTATTTACAAGTGTCCATGATGAGACTTACTTTTTATTAATCACCAGTGCCTATTTATTTACAAGTGTTAAAGTAATTGATCATTAAATTTGTATATTTTGTTTTTTACAATTTCATAGTTGAATTAATTAGTACAAAGAGAAGTGCACACATGTTAATAAGTACTCTTATATATATATATATATATATATATATATATATATATATATATATATATATATATATATATATATATATATATATATATATATATATATATATATATATATATATATATATATATATATAGTTATACCTACATCTAAAGAGCAAATAATCGCTCTAGGCGAGCAATAATATTAATAAGCAGAGGAATTTTACTGTTAATTCAGTTGGGGGTTGAACGTGCTATTGTTATATCTATCCACAAAAGGCGGCGGGAAAGATAAAGAGTTAACGTGCTTAGCCCCATTCAGCATTGTTCTCGATTTCTTAAATATCTTGTGGGAACTCCCTCGAGGTAGAAGCATCATCATCCTTCTATTTTCATCTCTGCCAAAGTGCGAAAGTAGACACCTTTGAAGACCCACATTAGTTACTCTAGGTTTTGGCCACTGTTGGACCACCCGTAGAGCAGAGGAAGGCAACCCGTAACAGAGCTGCAGGGATCTACTTTAAACACGCTGATCTCTCTAAAGATGTACCTTGATAAACCATGTTTGTTTTCAGGTTTCAGAGATTTAGAGTTTGGAATAAATCCAGCCCTAATGCAACTTTTGTCTCTCCAAACATCCGAATCACTTATACGAACAACAAACAAAGAAACTTGACTGAAAAGATGGGCCATGGGAAGCACCGAGGGAGACGTTTACAGACATAAAGCAGGTCCTGATCCTTATGACAACATCGGCCATCTTACAAGGAGGGATCAGAGCACCATTTTGCGGCTCAGAACACAACATATACCACTCAACAGTCACTTGAACAGAATTCAACCACCACACGCTTTAGCATGCCAGCTATGTAACTACCCCTACGAAACTGTTGACCATCACCTCTTTGAGTGCCCAGCACTCGATGATGTTAGGGAAATTCTCCTAACTCCGAGGCCAGTTAAGTGGAACACCTTGTACGGAGAAACAAAACAACTTGTGAAAACATGCAGATATCATTACATGGCATTGGGCCGAAGGCCGAGAGCCCAAGCACCACTGGATCAATAACAACAACAACGTCTGTGTCGCACAATCTACTTTCTGCAATCTCATCATTAAAGCGGTGGGAAATTCAAACTAAATATTTTGCCCATAGTTAACTTCACATCAACGAAAAAATCGCCTTCTATCTTATACAGTTTACGAATAAAGTGAGTTTGAGTAGGCTAACTTGCGGGTTCTTCACGGAAATACCGTAAAAGTACCGTTAAACTCGGGGACATCTCGCTGTTAAGTGCCTGTTGGAAAGGGCTACTCCACAATTTATATAGGTTAAACATTCTTTTTCCCTCTTTGAAGGCTCCTTACCCAGTAGCTACGTCTCTTATAACAATTAGCCGTTTAAACGGTTTATCTAAGGGAGGAAATCGGAGCACCGGTGGAGTTGTCTGTATGCAATGAAAATGGGTCTTAAGACCAAATCAAATCAAGGGCTTTGTATTCATCAGTTTCAAGTGCTAGCACCCCTTTCCAGAACTAACCATTTTCAGGGATTCCCCATGCTTGCTGATAAAAATTATTAGTCTTTTTCAGGGCTTAGTATTTATCAAAACTGCTGTAGGGATGACATCGTTCATTTATTTTTGAATAGCAACTGCGCTCTGATATAACCGGTGGATTTTATTCTAGGTTAAAAGAAATCTGCCTGGTCACAAGAAAACATGAACCTTTAGGAAATAAAGAATGCTAGAATGTGTTAGCCAATTTTGAGTTTCCTTACGTTTGATGTCAAATTCCAGCAATCTGGATTTATTGATTGCAGTGTCATTCTCTAAAAGCGATCACTAATTGTCTTAAGTGTTTCTCACGTATCCACATCCAATGTTCCGACTATGGGTGCTCTAGGTGCTAGTTTGTCAGTTCTCCCATTTTCACTTACCTCTGCACGACTAAGACAATAAATCCACATCAGTTTCTGAAGATTTTAGACTTTTTCGGATTTTTTCCATTCATGGCGGAGCCATCCATTTTGGACCTTCCGAATCATGGGCTAAGAGTCTAACACAATAACTGCCCTGGTTGATAGAGTTTCAGACAGCCATCTCAGGGCATTAGTAGCTGCCTCTATCTCCATTCTTAAGCTGGGGTTGTTGTCATGTTAGCTCCGCTTTCTTCATCCACGACCCTGCCCTTTACTCTAGCCGAGATTTCTCATCAGTGTACACAAGGGTTCATCATCCCTGACATGATCATTGTACAAAAATGATAATCTTTAATCCTGTTTTTCTCCGTTCTTAATTTCACATGCACAGTTTTGTCGAAACAACCAAACTTTCTCCTTACACTATCAGATTATAGTAAAACTTTTAATTATAGTAAAATTGTTAATTATACTAAATTTTTTTACAATCTCCAGACACTTTCTCAATATGATATCAGATTTCCATAAAACTGAACAAACTTTTTTCATTACAATATGAATATCATCATCATCCTCGGCATAATCATCATCATCACCAGCATCATTATCATCATCATCCTCAGCATAATCATCATCATCACCAGCACCATTATCATCATCATCCTCAGCATAATCATCATGCGCATCATTATCATCATCATCCTCAGCATTATCATCATCAGCATCATTATCATCGTCATCCTCAGCATTATTATCATCGGTATAATTATCATCATTATCCTAAGCATTATCATCATCGGTATCATTATCATCATCATTCTCAGCATTATCATCATCATCAGATTCATTATCATCGTCATCCTCTGCGTCATCAGCATCATTATCATCATCATCCTCGCCGTTATCATCATCAGAATCATTATCTTCATCATACTCAGCATGATCATCATGATCATCATCATCCTCCGCATTATCATCATCAGCATCATTATCACCATCCTCCTCAGCATTATCATCATCGGCATCATTACCATCATCATCCTCAGCATTATCATCATTAGCATCATTATCATCATCATCCTCAGCATTATCATCATCATCAGCATTATCATCATCATCATTCTCAGCATCATCATCACAATCATCATCATCATTCTCAGCAAAATCATCATCATCATCATCCTCAGCATAATCATCATCAGCATCATTATCATCATAATCATTTTCCTTTACTCTCCTTGTGTAGCAAGCATCCACCAGTACAGTTGGTCCCCTTGTAGGAAGGTCCTCACTGGTCCCCTTGTAGGAAGCCTGCATCAAACATTCCCAAACTCTTGTAGAGCTGGTTTCTATAGCTTTTCATTTGTCATGATCAGATTGCTAGGACCATATACAACCTAATATTAGTTGCCTGAGGCAAGCAGCAGTTATATGTTTGCTTTGTCTCCGGACCCGGGAACTATGCGAGCAATTACAACATCCGGTTTCAATAAACTTTTAACAACGTTCAAATACTTGATTTACTACAAAATCAGGAATTAATAAGCTGTTAATAACTGTATGGTACTTGTATTTGTAACCACAGTATCAGGGTTTAATATATTTGTAACAGCATTCAAATAATTTTGTTCATTACAATAGCTGTTTTACAGTCCCAATTACGATCGTTTGGTCATGTCTGCAGAATGAGAGAAGATCGCAACTACGACAAATATGAGAAACCAATAGCGATGGATCCAGACCTTCAGGACAACCCAGAGTTCACTGGGAAGAAAACGTTCGACAATCTCTAAGGATCGAGTACCAGATTGGAACCAGGCCAGGACGAAGGCAGTCAATAAGTTAATGTGTGCTCTCACTGGCAGATTCTACACCCCACGGTAGAGGAGGAACGACTAAGTAAGTAAGTAATATCAGGTTTTAAAACACTTTTGACAATATTCACATAATTTTGTTAATTACAATAACAGTTTTAATTAAAACAATCCTTAGATCAAAGTACTATCTTTCTTGTGATGCAGATGTCTCGATATTGCAAATAGAAAATCATTTTATAAGTCTTCGTTAATTATGGTGCACCAAATAGTCAAGTTTAAAAAAATTTGAAAAAAAAAAAATAACAACTTTAAGATAACAGATACAGCTTCAGGCAATGGACTCTCCGCATTTACAAAATTACTTATTCATAAAACGTTTCATAGCTCTCAGCCATAGTCGAGTTGGCTAGGGTTCGTTAAATTTATGGGTGAACTTTGAACTATGGCATGATAATTTATGTGGAGGTGATTTTGTGTAGTTTTTTTCTCTCTTTTACCTGATAAGGTTGTCAGCTCAATGCATAGCTTCATGGTAGTCGCACTCTACGACATGCATAAACGAGCAGTTGGTCTATTCTTTCTTTGTTTCATCACAGATCAAACATCTCCCTCCCGCTCGAAATTAAACAGGGCCCTGCAACTATTGATAAATAAAAATAATCCCTGTAACTATTGGTAAATAAAAATAATCCCTGAAACTATTGGTTAATAAAAATAATCCCTGTAACTATTGGTTAATAAAAATAACCCTGCATCTATAGGTTAATAAAAATAACCTCAACAACTATTGGTTAATAAAAATAACCGTGGCATTTTATGCGATTTAGACAAGAGGTAGACTGTACTGAGAATGGTTGTTAAAATAGACAAGAAATACAACTTTTCTACGAGGACTGATTGAACGGGCTATGAGAAAACGAAAAGCAGAATATAATATTAAAACAGAAAAGCTGCTCACAATACCATCAGAGTGGAAACACTACAGCATGCATGCAAACGTTTCGCATGAACGACTCGACGTCACATGAAGAAAGATTAAAACGGCTGTGTTCCAAAAACTAGAACGCATACAGTGTTTCAGGGATGCGATGCTTTAATATTATGCATCTCATCCTGTATTCTAACATCACCTCCCATCCCCCGGGAATAGCCATCTTTGGTAGCCTGGTGTTACTGTTTGATTGAGCTGTACACGAATTTAGTGACACTATCAGCGGGATTAATTATAAATGCCCCGAGAGCAAAGATTTTACGATGAGGCTAAATGTGCGTAGGTTGTTTGAGAAGGCTGTGTTTGATCAACTTGTGTGTAGAAGGTGGTATTTGAATTAACTTGTGTGCTGACGGTTGTATTTGATAATATTAATAGTGTTGGATAGTGTGTTGTATCCTGGTTTAGTCTGTCGGAGAAAAAGTTGCATGTGAATTGGAAATTCCATTAACTAATCGAAACAATATCTGGAAATCTTCCAGTACAGCACAGACACGAAACTAAGAGTGTATGAGAGCTGCGTACGTTCTGTACATGTGTACGGTGCGGAATGCTGGAGAGGAACGGACAAAAGAAATGCCCACATTGTCCTCTTTCCACACAGCTTGCTTAAGGAAAATTCTCGACATTTTCTGGCCAAACACCAAGAACTGCTTACTCAAAGCAATCAAGAATGTATGCACACCATCATAGAGGGCAGACGCTGGAACTGGGTTAGCAATGTCTTGAGAAGAGATCCTGATACCACCACAAGAATTGCCACTATGGGCTCTTGAAGGACGGCGAAAGAGCAAGGAAGGCCGACCAAGAAAGAAAACAAGTTGGGGGAGAACTGTGGAGGTTGAGATGCAAAGCATGAACTAGAGTTGGGGGCACTCCATGACGAATGTCCATCGACCGAGCAAAGTGAAGACGATATGTTGCTGCCCTACAGGGTGTAACGGTATTGCCTGCCCTGCTTTGAAGTAGTAGTCCAACAGTGGCCAAAACTCAAGAGTATCTATTATAGGCTTCAATGGAGTCTATCTTTACACAAGATTACTCTTGGCAGAAATGTAGATAGAAGAGTAGTAAAGCTTCTATTACATGGGAGTCTTCACAAGATATTCAGATAAGCGAAAACAATGCTGGCTGTTGCCGAGCACGTTAATTCTGTAATCTGCTGACAACTTTTGTGAAGGATTTAAGCACTTATTACTTTCAGCTCGTTTAAGGCCCCCCCCCCCCCCGATTTACTCAGAGGAATTCTATTATTTTAATATAGCTGTGTTTAGAGTGTGTGTAGTAATTTGATTGAGACAAACATGCAGTAACATTTTAAATCGAAGTTAAATTTGTAACTCAAATAACAAAATTTAATAATCACTTTAGGTTTTAACAGTTGGAAATAATTTTGAATAGTCCTTAGGGAATGTGAGATATTACCAGAAGTTCAAGTGGCAGCATATATTTGAACTTAGCGGCCAATGACGGTTCTGCTCCTTCTTATGGGTTGGTTCTTTTTGCTCTGCTCCCGCTCGTCTCTGATCAAGGTTGTCGGGGGTAGCTCGTTTCCCAGAAATGTCAAGGAGAGTCTACCACGTGCGTCCTTCGTCTAAAAGCTTAGGCCACGGTTCCCTTTTTGTTCCAGAGATAGTACTTTCTGCTGGTGCCACCAATACTATGGTAAAAGAATAGAACGTTACGCTCTTCTGAGTATGGTGTTTTCCACTCCATAGTTATGGGTTCCTATCTTCCCATATCACCATTCCAATTACTCAGACTTTACCCTCAATGAGAATTAAATTTAATCCCTCGGGATAAAACTTTCTTTACATTTAAATAGAATAGCTTTCATAGTTATTTCATATTCTAATGAAAAGTTTAACAATACAGATATAGTCTGTTTACATATACATCTCCCTTGATTGAAAAGTGTTCACAATATAAATTGAATATGTTTTCATTTATGTTTTACACTGATTGAAAAGTTTGAAACTTCCATTACTTTAGAATGAATATTTTCACATAGACATTTGCACTGGTTTAAAACTTGAAAACTTACATTACTTTTAAACTGGCTATGTTTATAGGGACATTTACACTGCTTTGAAAATGTAAGTATTATACTTTGAATGTACATCATTTCTTTCATCTAATATACTGTATCTAATATACTGTATGGAGGGTCTGATGATCTAGTTCTTCATTTTAATATACCTTACTTCTTAATTGTAATCAAATACTGTAAATGTATGCTTTTATACTACTTATAATGTTCCATCGCCATTAAACTAATACCTTAAGGTATGTTGGAGAATGTCTGGATAACTAGCAATTAAAGATGAGTAAGAGGAAGGGCAAAAGGTAAGACGGGCCTATATACACGATTCTCACCTATCAGTCAATACCCTTTACCTCCCTAAGGAGCATAGGTCATAACGCTGGATCTTGTATAGTGGAGGCGTCAACAATTCACTCCCAGTGGCAGTATCTGTTTGGGACTCAAAGCTGCTCACCTATGGGAACATTTTCCGCATGCGCTGACAACATACTAAGTCCCAGGTCATTCAGCAGCAGATTTCCAATATGTCACGAGTTCTTATTATATACCACCATAATCTGATTGCTTTTCAAATTATGTCTAATTTACCGTATGAATGGTTTAATTTTTTTTTTCTTCTTAATTTTTTAAATTTTTTTTAAAATTTTTATTTTTTTTTTATTTTTTATTTTTTTTTTATTTATTTATTTTTTTTAATTACATACTTCAATTTGATTGTGACTGGATGTTACAAATGCATGTTATTATTTTACCTTGATAATGTTGTATGCTTAAATAATGCTCAAAATACATGTGCGATTGAATGGATAAGGTATGTAAGATGACAGGGAGAAGAAGGGCAGAATGTAAGACGGGCCTGCGTGCCCAATTCTTAACCCTTTGAAATTAAAATTCTATCTATCTATCTATCTATCTATCTATCTATCTATCTATCTATCTATCTATCTATCTATCTATCTATCTATCTATCTATCTATCTATCTATCTATCTATCTATCTATCTATCTATCTATCTATCTATCTATCTATCTATCTATCTATCTATCTATCTATCTATCTATCTATCTATCTATCTATCTATCTATCTATCTATCTATCTATCTATCTATCTATCTATCTATCTATCTATCTATCTATCTATCTATCTATCTATCTATCTATCTATCTATCTATCTATCTATCTATCTATCTTCTTTATTTTAAAACATACTTTAATTATGGTGATTATTGCAAATGTTTGATGTTATATTACTTTTATAATGATAAATGCCTTAATAATGCTTAAAGTAAATGTGAGGATGAAAGGATACAGTATACATGATGAGAGAGAAAGGAAGGGCAGAATGTCAGACGGGCCTGTGTGCCCAATTCTTAACCCTTTGAAAATAAAGTTTGTTCGTTCGTTCGTTCCTTCATCTTTCCCTCTCTGCTCCATAGGTAACCTGGAATTACTTTATGCTTTTAGTTCTCGTTACGAAACTATTAATAAAGCACTCACCAGCCCGTGCAGTGGTGGTTCATGAATCATCATTCTATTCGCTGAGGTTGCCAGCCTCAGATAACTTTGACATCTAATAGCGAGTTTCACACATTAAACTTCACATGGTAATACATACATATATTAGTTCACATTTTAGTAATGAAATATGAAATGTAAATGCACTACCTACGCCAATCTTGGCTACAGATTTGTTGCTATGATGAATAAAAAAGACGAGTCGGTATCTTAAATGCATCTGGGAAGTCTTTAATTTGACAATAGATTCCCCCTCTGATTCCATGTGTTTCAATTTTCCTAGTCCCGGTGTTCCTTTTTAAATGTAGAGATTTCCAGTGCTTTGTAAGTCTTATTTGGTTCTTTAATAATAAAAGGTCCGATTAACAATAAGAAATTATGAATCTAGCCTTCACTCTGGAGAGGTCTGATGTTGTTTTGGCGAGCATGAAATTCACAGTGAAATAAAACTGCGAAAATAGTCAGACTATATTCCATGCCTTCCCACGCCTTCGTTTGTTATGGAGTGTCGTAATTTTTTTCTGAGAGAGTTCTGATGGATATTGGTCCCTTTAGAGTGTAGAATGATAGTGAAGGCTCTGTGGGAATAAGGATTTAAGAAAGTCAGGTAGTAGATTCACAAGTGCTGGGAAGAGTAAGGACAGTCTCTTATTACGACAATATTTGTCTCTCAAAAACTATTCCTACCACTCTTCTGAACAAACAATTGTTTGTCAGTTCCAGTCGCTCAGGCGCACACACCGATTTGGTGATTTTGACGCACAACGTACATGAATACGGACTACAATAACAAATATGGGAAATGTTTGATTTGGGCCAGCCGACACCAATGCTAATAAAGTTTTAATACTTTTATTATCATAAAAATCAAGTCACAAATAATTATCAATTTACAGTCAGAAATCAAAGGTTACATAATACAAATATGACAAGGGGGAGGGGGGTTTTGAGGAGAAGTATCCCATACACCTTTTCCCGCTTGTATTTACTAACAGAAAAGACCCAGTCCCAAAGACAAGGAGGGGGAGAGGGGGTGATGATGATGATCAGAGATAGGCAATTTAACCCAATGGTAAATTTATTACTCTGAGGCAAGGGGTTACAGTGATAAGGGGGTAAAGGAAAAGCTAGGGTTCTCAAATGTTTTCCTTTATCCAACAAATTTTACGGGAGGGGGAAATGAACACAGTTAAACAATCCCGCTAGGAGAAATCCCGTACAATGAATACAGTACACCTTAATACTAGGTCGAACTAATTATAAGGGTAAAAAAAGATTAAATCTCCTTTCATTCAAAAACACGCTTGGCTGGCCAGCACACAAGCACACACACAGACTTACCAAATGGTGAATTCTGGCACTTCCTAGGAATTTTAAAACAGCAGATAATACCGTAGAACAATGAAAATTGTCTTTTTATTTCTTCTGTGTCAGGCCCCAGATTTATCGAGGTGGGCTGGTAGCTAATAGTCTCAAAAAATCGACAGACGGTGAATCGTAAAGGCTACTGTTTTTTTTTTAAATAAAAAGTTCCTAATGAATGGCACAGGCACTTGGCTAAGTGTGAGGTATGGTGTGGTTTCTAAGATGGGCACAGCTGGTGGAGATAACTTTCTTTGCCGTAATGTCACAACTACAAAACACTGAGATAGGTTCTTCTTCGGGAGGGGAGGGGGGGGGGGGTTAAAATCCATTAAATATACTTGACAGACAGTGTTCAGGTAAATCTATGTCCTTCTTTACAAAAAGAGAGCATGAGTAGAATATTGCTACTGGCGACTGTTCTGCTTCCAGTTTTAACGACTTTATAAATTAGTATTTTAAAAGTGTTTCTTGGGTGGCTTTGTTCTCAGTTAAATTCAGAGGAGCGAGACCCGCAACAGGTCGCCACAAGTTTAGCTTTAAAAAAGTTCATATGTCACTGGAGTAATCGAACTGGGTCGGCAAGTCTCTATATATATTCTATTGCTGCGTAATGGCTGCTTAAATGCTGCCTAATTGCTGCGTAAAGGCTGCTTAAATGCTGCCTAATTGCTGGGATGCGAGGTTGGAAAGATCACTCTGGATACAAAATAGAAAAAACATGAAATGCAATGAAATCATATTAAAATCTAACGCGCGATACATTTACAGTTAGACTATTTTCTGCGCTCGCGTCTTTAATTAATAAATCAAGAAAAAAACTCTCCGTGAGGTTAATAATTTTAAAAGCACATCTATCTATACAGAACTAAACTGTATTAAAGTCACAATTCCCTTAACAGTTGCAAAATTAATTTACGCGGCTATTGTATTAGGAAATTAACCTATAGATGTAACATTTAGTTTGCACTGGAACTTTGAAAATGGGTTTATTTAATAAGTTTAAATTTACACCACAATCCAGTGAAATAAAAATGAAATAACTAGACCACTGATAACTCGAAGCTAAAGTATAAATTACCGTCTGCACAGAAAAGAATTCACTATAATAGCCAACAATTTAGATGAAATCTAGCAGGAATTTAAATATATGCTAGTGAATCTTAGAATGCAGTCAGAACGAATGATAAAGTTGCCCTTTCCAGATTCTGTATATATCTAACGGGAATGTAAGTTAAATGGGTCGTGTGAAAATTTGGCGCCTCTTCAGATCCCAGGGAAAGTCGAAGTTATTTAGCCGCCATGCTAACCGCGATGGCCCGACTGGCTTCCGATCTTCATTCGTCTCAGGCTGCTCGCGCGAGGATGTGAAATTTCTGCGAGACTAGCCTCGTTCGCGGTGAGTTTCCTGATTCCTCAGATCGTATTTGCTACGCTGAGCGCTCCGTCTCTCCCGTTCCATAGTCTTTCGGGCAAGCCTGCCGGTTGCCACAGAGGTGCAAGGTCTGCAAGAAGCTTTCTTCTGACCGCTCATGTCCATCTTGCGAACGGTTCAGTGTTCGCACGGAGATGCTAAATTTCTGCTTCTCTGTTCTGGGGATCTTCATTGACTGCTTTGATCATAGCCGCTACTCTTCGTTGATGAAAAGTTACAATAATACTGATGTTCAGGGGTTCTAATGGTATGAAAAGCTTAAGTCCCTTTAATCATCCATCAAATCAGGGAAAATTCACTTGTCAAACTAGACGTACGTCACAATCGTCCCCACTTTTAGACATGAAACCATTTTTCATGTTTCCTTCTTGACAATGGAGGTGACCTGATTGGTGACTTTAGGATGAGTGGTATCTTCAGTTTGCTCTTCTTCCTCTGTAGACCAGTTTCTACTCAAGAAGTCAGCTCCGACATTCTCTTTTCCTGGAATATATTCCACTTTGAAGGAATAAACGCTCAATAATAATGCTCAGCGCATAATCCTTGCGTTGAATTCCTTATTGGCACCAAGGAAAGCTAATGGAGCATGGTCGGTTTGTACTGTGAAAGAAGTACTATACAGGAACTCATGATGGCGTCTGATGCCATGAATCAAAGCGAGACATTCTCTTTCAACGACACTGTAGTTGCGTTCAGCCTTGTTCAGTTTCCGACTGCCGTAAGCTACTGGGAATAGCATATTCGGGTCACTGTCCTCGGCTTGCAACAATGTTGACCCGATGCCCTGACCTGACGCGTCCACTCTCAGTATGAAAGGTTTCTTAAGGTCAGGTAACCTTAGAATGGGGTATGCCGACAACTGTCCTTTCAAAGTGCTGAATGCATGTTCGCACTTTTGATCCCACATGACCTTATCAGGACAACCTTTCTTGGTGAGGTCAGTCAGAGGTGCCGTGAGTCCGTTGAAGTTCTGGATGTATTTCTTATAGTAGGTACATAGTGATAGAAATGACCTGATGTCTTTCTTTGTTCGGGGTCTTTTTGCTGCAACTATTTTCTCCACCTTTTTCTTAACAGGCCAACTACAACCGTGAGAAATAGTATGCCCCAGGAAGTCAAGCTTTTCAAACCCTATGAGACATTTGCTAGGTCTGGCTCTGAGACCAGTTTCCTGTAGTCTCATGAGGAGCATAGCAACCGTAGCAATATGTTCTTCATAGGTTTCCGATGCAATTAAAATGTCATCCATGAAATTATGGATATGGGGACTTTGCAAAGGTTCTAACAGCTTTCTCATCATTCTGGTGAACACTCCTGGTGCGTTATGCAATCCGAACGGCATCACATTAAATGTGTAATGTCCTTCACTAGTGCTGAAAGCTAGGAAAGGTTTAACTTCCTCCTTGACTGGTATTTGATAATAGCCTTTACTGAGGTCTATCTTGGAGAAAATTGTTGCCTTGCTGAGCTTGGTAAACAACTCAGAAACAGTTTGGAGCGTTTCGGGCTGGAATTCCGTTACAGCGTTTAGCAGCCAGTAATCAATACACAGCCGAACTTCCTTATTGGGCTTCTGCAACAGCACTACACTCGAACTGTAAGGAAATATAGACTCGCTGATAATTCCTGCCTGACGCAGCTTGTCTATTTCTCCACGAAGTGCATCAGCTTTGGCGTTCGGAATGGGGTACACTCTGGTTCGAACAGGGGTCTCGTTTGTTAATTTCATGTCAAATTCGATGAGATTTATTCGACCAGGTACATCCGTCAAGACTGCACTGTACTGCTTCAGTAGCGCCCTGGTTTCTGTTTGTTGTTCCGGTGAGAGATTGTCGCCGAACTTGACATCTTTAAAGGATTCTGTGGATTGCAATGGGTATTCCATGCAACCATCATCATCTTCCTCGTCTTCCGTTGCTATGGCGACAGCCAGGAGATGCTCGGAGGATGGCACCGGTCTTTCCAAATATTTCTTAAGCAGATTTATGTGGAAGACCTTCTCCTTTCCTTTGATGGAGATCTTGTCATTGGTACGTGAGATCTTTTTAAGGACGGTATACGGCCCTTGCCATCCGATGCGAAGTTTATTGCTTCCGGTTGGAAGTAGCAACAAAACTTTTCCCCCTGGTTGGAGTTCTCTCTCTTTTGCAGCTTTATTGTATCTTTTAGCATGTTTAGCGCGGGCTTTCTTAAGGTTGGTGTTGGCTAGATCCCATCCTAGCTTTAACCTTTCCTTGAGCTCAGATACATACTTGCTTGCAGAGACGACTGTCTCGTCAGCCTTTTGGTCTGTCAGGGACCGCAATAAGGCTTCAAGTGGCCCCTTAATAGGTCTGCCAAATAAAAGTGTAGCAGGCGGGAATCCCGTAGACGCTTGGGGAACCTCTCGGTAGGCGAATAAGGCAGCCGACATATATAGGTCCCAGTCTTCCGGTTTCTCCTGACCCAGCTTACGTAACATCATGGTGAGGTTGCTATTAAAACGTTCCACGAGCCCATTTCCGGCCGGTTGGTAGGGACTTGTGTGGATATGTTTGGCCCTCAAGATCTTAAAGATCTCCTCCATTAACAGGCTACGGAATTGGGATCCATTGTCCGTCAAAACTTGTTGAGGGAATCCCAACCGTGTAAAAATTTGCACGAGGGCTTCTGCGACATGCTTGGAATCTATGCATGTTAGCGGTACAGCTTCGGCCCACATTGTGCAAGTGTCGACTAAGGTCAGGATGAATCTGTACCTTCTTTTGGTACTTTCCAGAGGTCCAATGATGTCGACAGCAACCCGTTCAAATGGAGTCCCTACTATTGGCATTTGCCCCATGAGTACTGGGGATGTCAAGTGCTTGGGTGCTACCCGTTGGCACTGGGCGCAGGATTTCACATACCTGATAATGTCAGAGTTCATTCCTGGCCACCAATAGTGGGTTTTTATTCGCTGAATAGTGGCGTTTTGTCCCATTTGTCCGCTAAAGGGAAGAGAGTGCCCCATTTCTAAGATCTGGCTTCTGTATTGCGTCGGTACTAGGAGCTGGTTATTCCCCGTGTCTGGGTTGCCCGTTCTACGATACAATACGCAATCCTTAGAAAAGATGTCTCCGTTGTGTCTGGGGTCCTTAGCCATGGGCAGTTTTTTAAAGCAGGGCTCCAGAGTAGGGTCCTTTTTATGCGCCTCCTTCAGTTCATTCGGCAACAAATTTAGCGCAGGCTCCCTCTCCTTCTTGGCTTGCCCTCTTGTGGTTACCGCTGCCACAATCGGCTCCTTTGGTCTCCCAATAAACACATATCTACATCTCGGGATAACTGGGTAGATAGTATCATCCATAATGGCCGCTGGTAGTAGACTACCTTGTAGGGTAAAAAACTCAAATTTTCCTTTCAGAATCAAACAACCATGGGTATAGTGTTAGTATGGACTTAGCATTTTTGTCCACATAATGACCTCATTAATTATGCAAATTAGCTATCCAATATGGCCGCCGTAGTGAATAAATTATACACCTTTTTCAAAACATCATAACTATGTTATTTTTACAAGGATCTGACTGAAACTTAGCAAATTGAATTAGTATATATAGCTTGAGGTTTTGACCTAAAATAACAGATATTGACCGAAAGGTTGATTTGTAATGAATTTTCAAAATTTATATTTCTTGAATGTTTGATATTTGTGCCTCATTATATATGCATGATGGTCATAAAACTAAAATTGTGTATTCAATTGTATCCATTTTAGGTCATAATCTGTAAGATTATATGATAACCAACTGTGTTAATTTTCATGTCAATTGAATGTACAGATCCAGAGATATCTTGTTTCAAAGATCACCAATTATGCTAAAAAGACAATTCCGAGAAAACAAAAAAAAAAACAGAAAAAGAACTCACAAAATGAAGTTTAATGAGCTCCTGTTGAATAAAGGTCTCATTCTACTGCAGCTGCAGTGTCTATAAATCCCATTTTCAGTGCTCTCAGGGTCTTTCCATTGCAATGTCCTTACTTGCTGAATAGATCCTGTGCAGCGTTCTCCTGTATGCTTTCTTTGCCATGCGTTGACTTGTGTTCATGTATATCGAAAAATTCTGCAATGCACTGTGGCCTTTCCCAATAGAACGCACAAATGCCACCATTCGCACATTTACTTCTTTGTTTGTGAGTAGCTGAAGATGAAACATCAGAAGTATTGAAATTGGCAGTCCATTCGCCACTGTTTGTGCGCTTGATACTGATTTCATGACAAAAGCCATTCCGAGTCTCTTCGACGATCTCACAGGTCAGTGAGTACTGATAACATTTGTCACATCTAAAGTTAGCGCATAAAAACCCAAACAGTAGTTTTACATCCATAAGGATAAACCCATTTCCTTTGTTGTCATTTTTAGCTTGTCCTTCACTTTCTTGGACCTTTATGACCTTTATTTTCTTTGCTGAGGAGCACAGAGGTTTTATAGCGTCACTATCGACAATAGGTGTCTCATTTTCAGGCAACGGTTTGTTGGTGTACACGCCTCCCAGTCTTTGTCTTATTTCTCATTGTGAACAAAAGAAGCTCTGCTAACTACTATTATACAGAATCAGTATAAAACTAGCAATAAATAGATTTGATGTTGGTGAAAATGCACTATGCATGTAACAAATGTTGAAATTTACGATCAAAGCTTTCTAGACACACACTTTTGAAAAATTCACAAGAAATCATTGAGTGATTCCCCGTGGAAAAGTTATAAATATCTTTTTCCTGTTGCCTATGTATAATTATAATTTCGCAGTTTTACAATTACGCACCTTCTTGTTGGGTCATTATTCACATGGTAACCAACTATAAACATTGGTTGCTATGCAAATCACTCAAGGGGGCGTGTGTAGAAAAACACTGATTCCTATCAAACAAGAGTATCTCTAAGCTTCTATGAATTATTTTTAGTTCAAGAACATGTTGACGATGATTTAAAGCATGAAAATGAAAATTGTTGGATTTTAATTTTTTTTAAGCTTTTCTGGGTATACTTCTACCTTAATAACACCTCTGACAAAATCAGAGTGTATTTCTACCAGTGCGATAGGAAGCGTCCTGTGAGCATCGCTCTTGAAAAATCGACATAGTTTGACGGTTTTCTCTGAATCCTGACCGGGTTTGACTAGGTGTCTGGCGACAATACAATCAAAACTTAATCCTGTGTCAAAAGACAAGTAGTAGAGGTACCGTTCAAAATTACAGTTCCTCGCGTTGAGGGTCGGTCCACCTCAGGTTGAGAATCACTGACATTGACTCTACCTTTCGAGGCTGTATGCAAACATCCGATGCGGTTTGGACCGGTTTGTTTGCCCTGATCAGACGTTCCTGGTGTAGGGGTCTTCCCTTTACCTTGACCTTGGTGGCCGCGCTGCCACGTAGGCTTGGTGGGTTGATCAGAATTCTTGTTTGGGGGGTATCGGGTTTTGTAGAATTTAGATTTTTCCTGGGGAGGTTTCTGGGTATTATTATCTCGTTGGTTATAATGTTGAGAGGAATTAGAAGAATAGGATGATTGCTCTAGATTTTGTTTTCGAGATGGCTCATCTGTGGGTTTACGTTTTGTGCTGGGAAGTTCGGCCATTGCATTGCTATAGCGTTCGGCCTTATTGAGGATGTCCTCAAGCCTGACTGCCCCCTGTTCAGCCAAAACTCTACGGGTTTCGTTTGAGAAAGTTGACTTTATCTGTTCCACAAGAACAAGTTCAAGTAGTCCCTCATATGTAAGAGGTAGGTCAGATAATTCTATGCCCTTTGACAGATAACCCGTGAGACGTGAAGAGAACTGGGGAAATGTTTCCGTGCTCTTTTTTCGGCTGTTTCTGAACAACTGCAGTAACTTACGGGCAGTCATCTCAAACCGCTCTAGCAAGGCCTTCTTCAGCATGTCGTAATTATGTTGGATCGGTCCCAGCTTCACGTATACGTCATAAGCATTGCCTTTCAGTGACGTTGAGAGTTTAAGTGCCCAGCGGGAACTCTCTAACCCATACAGAGTCACGAGTCTCTCGAATTTTTCTAGGTAGCTGTCAATTTTTTTCGTTGGATCTAGGAAAAGACTCTAAAGCAAAAGACATCGCAGTTAATTGTGCAGATTGAGAACGGAGAGGTCCACTGATTGAGACTGGGGTGAAGACGGCTCTCTATTATTAGAAGTAGATGCACCCCTACTCTCTAAAGCCTTGAGCGCCAATTCGTGCTGTCTTTCCCTTTCTCTCTCTCTTTCCCTGCGGGTTTCAATCTCTGCCTCAATTTTCTTCTGCTCCAATTGACGATCATCCGCTTCTTTCTTCCTAGCTTCTACCCTCTCTTCCACTTCTTTCTTATCTTTTTCCTCTCTCTGTTGCTCCGTGTCATACCTTTCAAGTTCCCTGTTGACAAACAGGTTCGCGGCTTCTCCTTCTAACCCTGAGTCCTTCGCCTCCTGTCTCAGAATGGATCTTATCCTAACTCTCTCTGCCATGATAAAGAACTGGATGCTTCTAAGACTAGAGAATTAGTAAGAAGAAACAAGAAGGGAAAAAAAAACTCAAAGCCGCTGCGAGAAAAAACACAAAGTATAAATTTACTTGTGTTACCCCCTACTCTGAAATGTGCAAACTTATCGCTGCTATTATTGTCACTTAAGACTCTTAACGCAAGCGACTTATGCCACTTAAAATGGTAAGTTACACTGGAAAAAATTTACTTTTACTAAAAGTAGAGAAAAATTGATGAAAAACAATTTAAAGGGAAAAAAATTTTCCTAAAATTTAATTCTCCACTAACAAACTCCGCCCTCTGAAGTCAATTAAAGAGTAGAGACGATGTTAACTAGATTTATAAAAAATTTAGAACAAGCGTCTTTAGCTTTGCTCAGCTCTTCTAACTTCCAAAAACCTTTTGTGACTGAAGACAGTCACGCAATCTCAGCAATTATATAACAAAATTTCAAGTTTCTCTGCCAGAGAATACAAAGGTGACAAATATTTTATTATCACTACTTGCTGCTCCTGTGGAAAGAAACAAACCTGTAATAATTATTGTGTGGTCGGCCCAAAATACTAAAAGGCTTGGTCTAGGGGAAGTAATTACTTTTTTAAGATTATACCCTACTTCACAAAGACAATCAACCACACTCTATTTTAACTAGGCTCAGAATTTCGGACGAGCTAACCATATATTGTCGTAAACCGAGACTGTCCTTACTGTTCCCAGCACTTGTGAATCTACTACCTGACTTTCCTAAATCCTTATTCCCACAGAGCCTTCACTATCATTCTACACTCTAAAGGGACCAATATCCATCAGAACTCTCTCAGAAAAAAATTACGACATGGAGTTAAATAAACGCTCCAATCATATTCAAACAGGTTGGGTGTGGTACTTTCAAAATATTTCCGACATGGAAAAATTTAGCAAAGATCACGTCACCCATATATGGAATAAGATGTCCGATGCCCTTGTGTACAAACTTATAGGCAGGTTGGTAGACACACACGTGCAAACTGTAATACTTATTACTTTATTAGAAAGTAATGTTGTCATAACAAATCGGCCCGGTAGTGATTATGTCATACTTGTCTGCCCACGTGTGTCACACAGACAGTAATCTCGTTATCTGTCGTATGAGTACGCAAAAACTCAGTGTCTGCCCATCTGGGTTACCAAACGACTCGTCTTATCAGCAGTTCAATCTAAACACACCGGCGACTATCTTATCTCAGTTGCTTACCTCAAGCTGTTGTGATAGGGTGGGCGAGATGATGATGATGCTGTTGTGATATGTGATCACTTTCTTGCACACTCGCAACCAACCCGATCAACAATAAAACTCTTGATTCTAAGGCAGGGGCTGTTTTTATTTATACAACCCATTCAGTGACAAAGAGCACACTGAAGCAAACATTAAACAAATAAACCAACAAACAAAACACCCAGCCAGTGCTCAGTTGCTAATCCTTAAAGCAAACAAAGCACCGACTAGTTAAAATCATAATAGCAATGAATGAGAAACACCACGCTCTCACCTGTCAAACTGTCCTTCTCCCACGCTACCTGCAACATTCAACTAACATGCACACACACTCAGCTCATGCATGTCGTCTAATCAGACTAGTATGGTGTTGTGCATGAGGCTGGCAATCTCACCATGTAACACAGATTGCTACCGAAACCACTACTGCAAGAGCATCTGAATGCTTCATGCTGAGGCAAACCACACTGGTGGCCCCATGCTCCATAAGGAGCGAGAAGAGAAATATATATCTCCAAATTAGCCCACGTGCTCTCACAAACCATTCTACATATCACAATAATTAAATCATAACAAAATGGACATAGAATAATATTCAACTACAAGGGGATTATGGAGCCGCGGTAGCATAGTGGTTAGTGCACTGGCTTCCTAGCGCAGTGGTCTATGGTTCGATCCCCAGATGAGGCGGAAAATTTTTAGGCCACAAACGGCTCCTGGGTCGACCCAGCCCCAAATGGGTACCAGAGCTATTCTGGGAAGGTTAAGGCGGCCGGCGTGATGCCGACCACATCACCCCTAGTGTGCCGACGGTCAAGATAATATGGGCCTAACACCATATTCCCAATATGCCTCAATGGGCGTGTAACGGGTTCCTTTACCTTTTTTTTTTACAAGGGGATTGACATAAGTCTTGGGCCTGACCATGAAGGACATGTCACAGAGAGCTGAAATTTTGTATAGTGTTTATTCCTTTTCAATATAGCCACCGTCTGAATTAACACACTTCTGCCATCTCTGCTTGACCTTGAAAAGACCTTGGGAGTAGAACACCCTATTTTTCAACTTAAACCAGTCATCACATGCCAGTATAACCTCTTCATCGCTGTCAAAATAATTTCCTTTCAGCTGTTTTTTAAGATTTGGGAATAGAAAAAAGTCTGATGGAGCCAAATCTGGAGAATATGGTGGGTGTGGAAGAATTTCAATATTCAAATCGTTGGCTGCTAGCTGCACAAGCCGTGCTTTGTGAGAGGGCGCGTTGTCTTGAAGCAAAGGAAGATTTTGAGTGCGCGTTATCCCTCGTTTCCTGGTCACAACCTTTCTTAGTTTGGTGAGAAGATCTGCATAGTACTGTCCATTAACTGTGTTGCCACGAGGCAGATAATCTTTCAAAAGGACACCTTTTCCGTCCCAAAAAACAGTCAGCATCACTTTTCCTGCAGATTTCTGCGCTCTCGGCTTGACAGGTGTTGGGGAGCCCGGGGTTTTCAATTGCATGCTGGCAATTTTGGATTCGGGGTCATAATGGTGTACCCAAGTCTCATCTGCTGTCACCATGGTCTCCAAAAAAATTCTTGACTGACACTTTTTGAGCAACTGTTGACAGCTATTTACCCTTGTTTGCTTTTCCATTGTTTTTTCAAATCTTTGGAGCAGCAGATCCGGTCAATAGGGTACATTGCGCCGTGCACCGTAGCAGGAAAACCCATTGATGAAACAAACGCGTACTTTACACATTCAGTGCAAATATGATGACCTTTAAATGTGCCAAGTTTCATCTTCCTCCTGTGACTCCTTCATGGTCAGGCCCAAGACTTATGTCAATCCCCTTGTATATGTACAACGAATACTCTCAATAATGAGAATAAGCTACTATCTCTCAACCGATCCACATCAATATTCGTTCCTGCACTCTGAACATGTCGTAAGTGAGGACTGGTGCGCTTGGCCACAAGCGTGTCGTATATGACCACTGATGAGATTGGGAACTCATCACATGAAACACATCGTTACAGAAACAACCACTGCAATAGCATAAAAATGCTTCTTGTGGGCTTGCGATGGACACCAGTTGCATTGGTGTTTCCATGCTCCGCAAGGAGCAAACAGAGAAACACCTGTCTCAACGTGCCTTACGCACAAAGAAGTGGTATTGCGCTCACCAGAAATCTAAATACCTAAAGCTAGATTCATCTTCTCAAAGAGAACTTTTAGCACTACAAAACTGTGTACACAACAGATGTAATTAAACTAATCTCAAAGTAACCCATTAAATATATACAGTAGAATTATCAATTATCGTGAAATACACTTAATTACTCTTACATTAAAGAATAAAATAAAATTACTCTTGACTTAACAACTAGAACTAAATTCATCACATACAGGAGACTTAACACGACAACTATCTCTTCTATTACTGAATAAAATTACCTTAACCTGCCTTCACCCACGTGTCAATTCACCCAATATAAAATAGCGTAACAGTATAGGCTTAGTACGCGTGATAACACATGTAGTTTTATGACACACCTCAGTGGTATGGTATCCTGTGATATGATACACATTTAATGTTATGATAATGTACATTATTAAGATAGCAGCTAGAGTTATGATATAAATCTAGTGTTATGATACAAAAAATAGTGATATAATACGAATCTAGTGTTATGACATAAATTTTAGTGCTGTGATACATCTATTGTTATGACATACAATCAGTGAGATGATATACATCTAGTGTTATAATACACATCATGAGTTGTTATTATGATACAAATATAGTGGAGATACTAATATTATGATTCAAACGTCGCATTATGTTAATATCTAGTGTTATAATACACATCTAGTATTGTGAAACACAATTAGTTTTGTGAAACAAATCTAGTGTTATGATACACAACTAGTGTTGTAATACTTCTTCTTCTTCGTTCACCCTCAGATGTAAACTTGAATAAGTTCAAAGAAAGCAGTGGTCAGCCTGAGGCTGTTGATATCTACGTAGATTTTCTCCAGGAATGGTACTGGTGATGGCCATATGCGTTTTCTCTGTTCCTCATATGTTGGGCACCTTTGAAGCAGATGTTCGGCAGTCATTTTATCGGTGCCAAAGTCACACTCATCAGTAGTTCCTATCTTTAATTTGTTGAATAGATGGTATCTCAATCTGTTATGACCTGTGCGAAGTCTGAAGGTTACCCTTGTTCACTTCTGCTGAGCTGGTAATACGGATCATTTTTGTGTGTGGCCTGGATGCTCTTCTTCCCACTTGTGCCTGTACCTGCGCTTGATAAAACTCTTGACCTCCTCATAACTTATGTTTGTGTCAAACTGAGAAAGCTTTCCTCCTTCCTTTGCCAATCTGTCAGCCTCTTCATTTCCAGGGATGTTGCAGTGAGAAGGGATCAACTGTATCACGACTCTTTTGTATTGCTGACATAGTCTGTGAAGTGTAACTCTTAGGTCATCCAGTTCAGCATTACTTTGACTTTTCAGCGTTGTAATCACTGACAGTGCATCTGAGAAGATAGCTACTGGTCTCTCTGAGCTTTCTCCTGTCATTAGAATTTCTGATGCAGTTTTTAAGGCCTCTGCTTTTGCTCTGAAGTTACTTGAAAATGTCACTGTTGCGACTGCTATCTCTTTTTGTGCGCCATCGCGTAAGCTCAGGAAGACTCCTCCACCCCCATCTTCTGTTGCATTAGATGCTGATCCATCTGTGTATGCATGGATCCAGGTGCTGCTTGGGAAATGTTTCTCTATATATTTTGTGGTTAGGACTTTCCTTTCTGTTTCATTTTGACTGTTCTTTCTCTCAATACCAGGAACGTTTTCTATCATTTTAGGGAAGCACTGTTGTTTCCAAATTGGTAGCGTGGGTGCAGTACATATTGGCGTAGCTGTTGATATTGCGTTTATGGGGTCTGCTCTCATCTTTGTTTTGACTGTCTCTACAAAGTTGCTTCGCTTCAGTCTTCCGCTTCCATTTATTCTCTGGTGCATTGGGTGGTCTATCAGCCTCCTGAATTTATCGGCTTGTTGCTGGGCTCTGCTATCTCTTCTATCCTCCATGTGTTATAATACAACTTTAGTGTTACGATTAGGGACGTACTAATAATAAACTGGGCCCCTGGGCAAGAATAGATTATTTACTTGATAGTAAGTTAAGCTAGATGGAGGCCAGGGGATAGTGGACCCCTACTGTTGAAGGATCTCTAATACTGTCCGAGTGCTTGACCACTCAGTCTACCCCTAGTTATGATACATATCTAGCGTCTTGATACACTTCTACTGTTACAAAACACATCAGGTGTTATGTTTCAAATCTGGCATTATGAAAAAAGTTTAATTCTATAATACGCATCTAATCTTATTATACACAACAATATTATAATACAAATCTAGTGTTGTGATATTATCTAATCTCTTTTCTTTCGGTCCTTGACCGCAGACTGACAAAGCCGTCAGCTATCATCACGTCTAGTGGCGCCATGTGTCGATCTTTGTTTCTCTCCGGCAGGTTAGGTACATTTGTGGTACTGATTTTTATTATTTGCTCTCAATTGTCGCACTTTTCTTCCTTTTTTCCGTTCTTTTTCTGCTTGTGTGGCAAATATTTTGTAGGTGCAAACATTTGTTGACACTCCTCTCTGTGATGTCGCCTGTTTGTTACCCGATCATCCTAGTGTGACAGCACCATATTGTCACTATCATGGTCTCCGTGGTTTAGTGCCTTTTTACCATATTATCTTCAAGAAGAAGATTTATTACTAGGCCACAATAAAGCCTAAAAATAGTGGTGTGTTATATTTGAAAAATGTGGTGTATAATTGTGTTTTCGCTCCTTTAAGAGTAATAATCGCGTGTGTTATTTGCGTGGCGCAATTAATACGCGCAGCGCACTAAGTTGAGTGATTCGCCCTAGGGCTTATATAAAGAAGGGCCTGGCTAGCAGAGGCCTCTTTATCTCGTCAGACACCCATAGTAATACACCAGAGTCGATCTACAGTAGTATAGATGGCTTAAACACGTGAGTTTGATTTCAAAACAAATTTGCATTATTGTTCTGTAATTCTGAAATTATATTCAGCGTGAGTATGTTTAATGAAATAGATAAAAAGATGTGTTTCATGAGGAGATTTCTTTTCAGGACATTAGATTTAGTTCTGAAATGATAGATGAGTGAAAATATGTGTGGATAGATTTTAATAGTGTTAAGCCCAAATCACATACAAGGATGTGAGAGTTTAAGTGCGATTTTTTCATTCATCAGAAAGGCAAATATAGTACGGAACTATTTCATACATGAAACTGGACAGAGATGTTATCAGGGACTGAAATTTAGATAATATTAACTAGTTGGGAAGATGGCAACCGGAGGGACCACGTGTTGATGACCGTGCGTAAAAGAAGGCGCCAAGGAGTCTGCATTTGTTAAATGCAGACACCTTGGCGCCTTCTTTTACGCACGGTCATCAACACGTGGTCCCTCCGGTTGCCATCTTCCCAACTAGTTAATATTATCTAAATTTCAGTCCCTGATAACATCTCTGTCCAGTTTCATGTATGAAATAGTTCCGTACTATATTTGCCTTTCTGATGAATGAAATAATCGCACTTAAACTCTCACATCGTAATACTATACATTATCATAACATTAGATGTGTATCATATCACAGGATACCATACCACTGAGGTGTGTCATAAAACTACATGTGTATCGTAACATAGGATGTGTAGCATAACACTACATGGGTATCATGAAACTAGTTGCTATTTTAACGCAAGATGGGTATCATAACACTAGATGTGTATCATAACACTAGATGCATATCATTACACATGATGTGCATCATAATACTAGATATGTATCTGTTGCTGTATGTTTCTGTTGGCTGTCACTTCTGTATGTGTATGTGTGGGGGGTTGTATAAAAGATAGTGCTCTTGTTTGGCACAGCTGACAATGTTGACGTCAGCAAGGTCAGGCTTACTTTTAGTGGCCGACAGGTGTGTAAATATAATGGGCGAATGTCGTGAGTTCTTTAAATTCGTATGTCTCTGATGTCACCCACACAACAGTAACGTTGGGTCAGGAAATAGACCAACTAGTTTCAACTTATACACAGTTTATTTACGGCAGTAACGTTGACATCATGGATGACAGATCACAGCACATCACAAGGTATCATAGTAAGTAAATCCATAGATAAATTGAGTGCAACACCAGCAACTCATCATAAATCGATATAGCATACAATCCGTCAGAAAGTTGGTTGCATACACAGCAACTCATCATACATGGTAATAACAGGAAAAATCCATCAGAAAAAAGGGTTGCATAAACAGCAATACATCCTACATCGAATTAGCAGGAATCCCATAGGGAATTGGTTGCGTAAATAGCAATTCGTCATAAATAGTAATCCATGGCATTTGAATAATATGCTAACACACTTCCCATCAAAAAAACAGTCTGGTCACACTAGCGAGGCTATCCTGTCTCGAATATTTCCCAGATACATATTGCCCGAGACCATAGTTTCTCATTATAACTCAGTAAATCTTCACTCAAGCGCGAACTAACAGCTTGAGATGTGAGCTCAGCTCACCCTTATCTCTCCCCCAACTACTCAGAACATTTGAACACTTTCTTTATTTTAAAAAAAACTAACACATACTCAGTTTAGCTATGTTCCAAAAATATCGTACATAAAGCACCCAAATAAAAAATCTATCTCATAACTTTCAACGTGCTTACTAGCGTGTCTATAAAAAATCAGACCCGTACGTAATAATCCCAAAAATTAATTCCCACTCAGAAACATGACTTAACAGATTACACCGACCCCCGCGGAAAAAAAAAATGATATCATCATTTTAAAAAAAAAATTACATCGAATAAAAATGTGAGGTCGATCAAATTATATTATACAACAAAGAATCATAATATATGTTAAGTCGTGTAAATAAACCAACAATAGAAGGATTAAAGTATGTGTAGAGTATGAAGATGAAGTATGCAAAGAGAATCAAATTCAAACAAAGATGAAGTATGCAAGCATAGACAAAATATGAACCAATAAGTGGACAGTGAAGAGAGGAGAGGAAATGAAATGAAGAATGACCAGCAATGAAATGTGTGTAGTGAAAGAAAGCAATGGTACAACATGGTAACAATTTAAATTAATCAACGGATTGTGTGTAAATAAATACAAGTATGGCAAAACAGCATGGAACATAAAGCAATACATATATAAAACAAGAAAAGGAAGCTACAATCTAAATAGAGCATAATAGCCAAGAGAAACAAATTAATTAACTTATTAAGTACTAATAATGAGCTTATTACTGAAATCAGATACTAATACCGCGTATATACAGTTACTACTGGTGCACAACTAAGTGCTAAATAAATAACAATGTCAGAAAAAGTCACATTTTCTAAATATTCATCAACACACTGTTGTGTATGAATAATATGCTAATAACGTGTCACATGAAAGTCAAAGAACACAATGTCCTCAATTATTTATGCAATATCAAAGCTCCAGCGGCCTTGGAAAGTCTTGTGAGCGTGTTGAGACAAATTCATCCACTGCGGAGTCAGAATTCCGAATGGTTTGATATCTATTGCACTAGTATCGACGCTCAAATTCAGTCAATGGTATGAAGACACATATAACAGCTCCGATTCCCATCGAGAAGCCGTTCCTGCGAATAATCAAATGAAATTTCCTGCTTGGTAACGGTAGGATATTATTAGAGAAAAAAGTTAACTTTAACTTTAACCTACCAAATGTGGCCGTGCAAACTTCAGCCACTGCATGATGTTAGTCGAACCTTCCTCCGATAAACGAGAAAGGGTAGCAGTGAAAGTAGCACAGACTGAATATAAATTATCAATAATATAGAGCGATAAAAGTGTCCGAGAAAAATAGCAGCGTGCAATGATGTACGGAAAAGTCGTGAATATACAAATGAAACCGACATCATGTTGAGTGTAATGATGACCAAGAGTGTAATGATGGCTGACAATCTGAGATTTTGCTCAAGACAAAGGAAATGCAGTTGACAAAGGCGTATATCTCAAAGGCTGAAGTGAAGTCATAGTCTGTGTACTGGGCAAAGAAAAATCAAGAAATATGCAATAAAGATGTAAAAGCAGACAGTAGTAAACTTGAACCTGCGTCGAAGTTTAAAAGGAAAGCAGAACGTGCGACAAAAAGTCGTAAAAGACGAAGATACTGAGCTAACCGGCCCAGTAAGAAAGATAAAGAAACTCATAAGGTATAGATATGTATTAATAACTAAGTCCGTACATGTAGCAAAGAAAACACTACTCATTGCAGCAAAGAAGTTGCAATCAATGTGACTGGATGTAGATTCAGTCTTAGCGATAAAGTTAGTGTGTGTGTCAGACAAAACCGAAGGATCTTCTTCTATAATAGTACTTAAAGAAGAGTCAACGTTAGAGTAACGGCGTACTGAGGTATGTCGAACTGGGCTAAAAGAAGCACCAAAATTGGTATGATGGACAATAGTATCATCAATACTGCAAGAATGCACCACAGTAGCAGAATGTACCTGGTGATAAGATTTTGGCATAGTCATTAGTGTGGAGGCAGTAAGGTTATGTTGCCGTTCCCAAGCAGCAATTTGTACCGGCGTACACACCTTCATACCGTGTATCTGTCCGACAGTAAGGTCGGCGATTGGTGCTCTGAGCATACATGCGTGTATATAATCAGTGAAAAACGGTGTGGCAATGTGGACTATGGCAGTCGGAAAAGTCTCAACTGTCCCACCGAATGTCACACATTTCACCATATTACCAGTTGCGCAAGATGGATGAACTAGTGACTGTCTAATCCCAACAGTCGTGCATCCCGAATCAAAGAGTACTGAGACGGGATTACTATTTACAAATCCCTTGTGTAGGGTAAGAGACCCTGTTCCATCATGTGCAGACAAGACAGAAATAGTCGGTAGACTAGGTAGAGGATGACCACAACTCAAGGTAGTCACCGCTGTAGGCTGGAATAAAGTTGTGCACTCACGGCTCTGAGATGCTCGATTGAAACCGAAAGCAGAACAAGCAGTAGCATTAGAGACATTATTATTATTGTTACCCTGATTAACAATAACCTGAGGCTCTTGTTGAGCAGAGTTATCATGGCGATGCGATTTATCATTTGGAGATCTACCACTATATCGAGATCGATCACAACTATTATCTCTATTGGGACCATTGTTATTTTCTCTATTGGGACCATTATTATTTTCTCTATAGGGACCATTATTCTGAGTTGAACCCCAGTTAGCATTGTTGCGATAACTATTCTCTCTTTGATCAAAATATCTATTTTGTGAATTTTGTTGGTTTCGAGAAAAATTACTGTAACGTTGATAATCCCTAGTGTAGTTATCCCTTCCATAATTTCCAGAATTGTTGGAACCAAAATGTTGAGGTCCATTAAATTGTCTCCAGTTTCTTGGAGAAGGAGAATTACTACGCGATGAACTCCTTTGGTACTGTCTAAAATCACAATAATCTCCCCTAACAAAATTGCGATCAACACTTTGTGATCTACGGCGAAAATTAGAACCATATGGTAATGCTGAAGCCACGGGTAAACCTTCTCTGACTTGAGAGTGGCCAACAATTACATTTGGGTGTGCTGTTACGTATTGGCGACAAGTTGGTATTTTTTAAATAAGACAGCTCTGACAGTATCGTAGTTATTCTTATCAGGTCCTTCCAACATACTTACAGCTGTCATAGCTTCACCTGAAAGTAGTTCCATAAGTCATGTACAGTATTGCGACTTATCTGTTTTGTGAGACTCACATGTTAGTTCAAACCTATTCAGATAAAATAAGACGTCATCGGAGATAGGTCTAAAAGGAGGCAATCTGATCTTATAGAAATAAGAATTGTCCTATGTGAAGTTGTTTGAGTGTCCGTAGCATTGTGTGAATTATTTTCATTGGTTCCCTTCATTTTTTCAAGTTCCATAGAGAACAACTTTTGCTCGTGAAGTCTACGGTTTTCGTTCTCAGTAGCTTCCCCTTGAAGTTTTTTTGTCTTCAGCTTCCATTTGAAGTTTATATTTTTCCATTTGAAGTTTTTTATATTTAGCTTCCATTTAAGATTATATTTTTCCATTTGAAGTTTTTTATCTTCAGCTTCCTGTACTTTGCATACTCAACAAGTGCAAATTGTTTCAACTCTTCAGGCTCCATACCAAGCGTCTTCCCTTGCTTGATGAAATAGTCCAAACTAGACATTATGCCTAATTTTATAAGTAATTAACTTATCTAAGATATTATCTAAGAAGTTAATCTTATCCCTAATTAGTGGGTGGCAAGGCCTTGTTAATAGAACTTGTATACAAATATAGCATATAATTATAAATCAATCATTAAGTGTATAACATTAAGACAAGTAATACATGATGAAGGTACGGAAAATGACAAAAATCAAGACGAAATACCCAAGACAAATGATAACGTTCGCAGAATCAAATAAACAAGAAAGCAGAACTAAAGAAAAATATTGCAAAGAATGCAATGACACTGCAAGAGGAGTGACAAGACAAGCAACAGCACAGTGTATAAAGAAAAAATTTGTATAGACATAAATGATAGTAAGATTGAGAATGACAATCACAAACAAATTAATCTAGAAACTAAGGCACAGAGAAAAAATACCACAATAACAACAATAAAACAGTTCGTCACACCTAAACAATGGTGTCACAGATCACCAAACACAGTGGACGGAAAATCCTTCAGCAAATAATCGCTGGAATTTCCACTGCGGGAAATCTGCAAGAGTGTCCCTAAATGACGCTTACGTAGGCCCTGGAATGAAAAACTGGGATGTTTCCTATCGTAAGTCACTTCCCAACCAAACCCGCTTAAAACATGGAACATAGAACACTAAGAAGAAAAAATGGTACATATTATAAAGAAAGGCTCGTTAACGCATACAGTGGCACAGTGCACAAACATAAAACCACTAATCTTCAAAAAAAGAACTCCCGGCCTTCGCGACAACGACAATGATGGGCATCTCCTAGTTTCTCGGGTCCTGAAACGTACTGGTTGACGTCTAGTTGAAAAAACTTGTACACGAAAACTCACACTGGCAACACTGTATAACTTGACTTGTGCATCACAAAAAAATATGTTCTTGGTATCGTAACCCCATATAACTGGAGACACCACTTCTGTTGCTGTATGTTTCTTTTGGCTGTCACTTCTGTATGTGTATGTGTGGGGGGTTTATGAAAGATAGTGCTATTGTCTGCCACAGCTGACAATGTTGACGTCAGCAAGGTCGGTGATGCGTGATGCCATATGATGATGGATGGTATCCGCATGTCTGGTTTTGTGTAGTGTGCAGATGTGTTCAGTCAAACAATGTTCATACAAAATAACAGGGCAATCCACATAGGACGTCAGTAAACTCACGACGTATAAAGTCAATGATGCTTGTAACAGGCTAGACGTTTTTCTGTATCATTTATTGTGGACGCCACAGTGACAAAATGTATACGCGAATATGTAGGTACATCAGACAGTCATTATCACAGCAACAATGTCAGTATAGCAATGGACGGTAGACAGCATCATAATAAAGGTGATTCACAGACATGTCAATACATTATAAGGCTGTAATGTAGTCGGGAAAATTCTCCATCCCTTTCTATCTTAGCCAGAAGGTAACCAGATGTATGAGATCAGTTCACTCTCCTTAATCTGACTTCAGCAAGACAGACACGTCTGCCGAAGTATAAATAATGTCCTCAAAAATATCCTCTAGTTAACAAAGGTTTTCCAAGCCTAGTTCATTTAACAAAGTAGCAAGTAATGGTCCTTGGGACATGCATCAACCGATGCAGTACAATACAGCGACATGTGAGCTGGGAAAACATCTCGTGACGACGACTTTCGAAGACAGGCTATGAATCGAAATCGCTCACGACCAAAAATCGATAGAGTTAATGGAAAGTCAATTTACCTTGCCTTCAGGAAATACACAGAAATATTATGCCTCCCGGCATGTGCAAATACACTAGAGAATAAACGAAATATCCATAAGAGGACTTTCACATTCCTGACAGAACAAAAAATAGCGGAGATCCTCTTTCAGCGAGGCATCTTTCTCGCCATTCAAATCGCTCACTCCACTGGTGGGCGGAAATCGATCGACCAAGAAGCAAGACCAGTCATGCGCAGTCCAGCGCAAAATGACCACAGCTCAAAACTTAACTGCATTCAATACCAACGCGAGAAGACAAATGCTTACCGAGAAAAGTGACTATAAATTTCAAGCAGTTGTTGCCCTTGCGTTATAAAATAGATATTGTAATAAAACGATGTTGCGAGAATTTCTCACGCAACATATCACCACCTCCTCCCGATAAAAAAAATGTGGAACATATTTTTTTTTTTAAATATCAAAGAGCATGCGATAAGCGGCTCAAAACGCACGAATTATGCGCTGATAATTAACTAAATTGCCTAACATGAGGCTAAATATAGAGTGTCTGGTGAGGATATACCTCAACAGAAAAATAAATATGTCTCAAAAAATATTCAGATCGGGGAGGTGTCACCAACACACATCACGTTAGCATGTAAACACAATATACGTATGCAAGTTACCATAATCATCATTAAACAGCATACTCTAATATTGTCTTTAAAAATGGATGTACAAATCTGATAGGAAAATTTAATTAGTACATTATTTGGCATGTAATGACATAAGTACATAGTAAAGTTAAACTACATGACGATCCAGGACATATGCTCTGGCATTCCGAGGGTAAGTACACAATCTAGAACTCGTCATGCTTGATACTAGTAAGGTAAGTCCTCAGCTCATCAATGACATTCTGAGAAAGTACAAGCATTATAATGCTAATTAATAACTAATATGCTTCATAAGGTACAATACATTATTAATAATTGTGGCTGCTTAGTAAACTAACGGCCCTTATATTAACCACTCAGTCCTCCTCTATCATCTTAAAAAACGAACAGAAGAAGATGATAACAAAGCACGATAGTGTGTACATATAAAGTGAGTACAGATGTGCTAATCTATTGTAGTAATATAGGTGTGTTATGACTCTGTAATATATAGGAATATAGGACAGAAGTATTAGTTGGAGTCATGTGGGCATCTAGACAAAATGTCAGCCATCACATTATCCGCACCACGGATAGCTCGTACCGTGAAGTGAAAAGGTTGAAGAGCTATAGCATATCGAGTGGATCTCGAACTCTTCAAATTCTTAGTCTGAATAGCTGTAAGAGCTTTCTGATCAGTCTCTAGAATGAAATGTGCGCCCAGGATGAATCTTTGTAGTTTTAGAATTGACCAAACCATCGCTAACAACTCACGGTCTAAAACCGAGTAGTTCCTCTCTGCCGCATTTAGTTTTCTAGAAATGTACATAACAGGATGCAGAGTATTTGCATATTCTTGCATCAGTGCTGCTCCAATCCCAGTGGATGAAGCATCACTCCGAAGAACAAAAGTCCTATCAAGAGTAGGTAATCTTAAGATGGGAGGAGAAGAAAATATATTCTTGATTTGGTCTAGTGAAGATTGGCATTCTTCAGACCAACGGACCAGATTAGGCGAACCTTTCTTCAACAATGTTGAGAGAGGTGCCATGATCGAAGATAAATTTGGAATAAATCTCCCATAAAATTGAATTAAACCTAAGAGACTCCTAACTTGTTTCTTCGTTTTAGGAACAGAGATGTTCAGTATTTTGGAAGTATTGTGGTCTTCTGTCTTCAAGAGACCATGACCAACACGATGACCCAGGAAAGAGATTTCACCAAAACCAACAAAAGCTTTAGAAGGTTTTGCTGTCAAATTATTCTCACGTAGAGTGGACAGTAAGTCATATAACCCTAAATAGTGATCTTCCCAGGTATCACTGAAGAGACAGATGTCATCTAAGTATGCGATGACATCCGAACGATGTGACAGAATTCGACGCATCATGCGAACGAAAGTGGCAGGGGCGTTCATGAGACCAAAAGGCATAACATTCCATTGAAATAGACCCCTAGGTGTAGAAAAAGCAGTAAGAGGTTTGGCATGCTCTGCTAAAGGCACTTGCCAATAGCCTTTAGACAAGTCAAGTTTAGTGAAGAATCTAGAATTAGAAAGTCTAATCAGTAGATCTTCTAACAAAGGCATCGGTTCAGCATCGAACTTTGTGACCTGATTCAATTTGCGATAATCAACGCAAATTCGTATGTTCTTATCCTTCTTCCGGACAATAACCATGGAAGAAGAATATGGTGAAGTCGATGGTTCAATTATATTTAATTGAATCATTTCATCCAATTCCTTTTCCACCTGCGACTGAAAGTGTATAGGAATAGGATACGGCCTAACCCTAATTGGATTATTGTCGGTAAGAATTATGTCATGTTCTATGACATCTGTGTGTCCAGGAATGTCAGTGAGAACATCCTGAAATGTTTGTAACATCGACGAGACTTGTCGATGTTCGTCACCAGAAAGATTAGGAGAAACAGAAACGTTTTTCCAAGATTCCGTGGAATGTAATGGAAGCACTGGAAGGGGAAGGTTGACATCAGAGAAGGTAGCTTCCTCATCCTGTATGACAGACAGGGATGAATAATGACCGTGAGGTGCAGGAGCATCATCCGTTGCCTGGAAAATAGGCAGCAAATAGTCCGGACGTTCGTGAAATTCCGAAAGCATGTTTATGTGGAAAGTTTTATGCTTTCCATCAATATCGACCACATAGTCAACATCGGAAACCCGAGAGACTATTGCATACGGACCTTTCCATGCAATAAGAAGTCTATTTTCCCTACTGGGGAGTAGGACGAATGCTTTGTCACCTGGACAAAGTTGTCGTAGACATCTATTCTTGTTAGCAAACTGCCTTGCCTTCTCTTTAGCAATTTCTGATGAAGCAGTTGCTAGCTTACATGCCTCAATGATCTTTTGTCTAAGAGCAATGACATACTCATATGAGGATTGAGTTTCATCGCTAATATCATCGGCAGTGATGAGATCGTGTAATAAAGACATAGGGCCGCGTGGACGCGCGCCAAAGACAAGTTCGAAGGGAGAAAATCCTGTGTGTTCATTAGGGACTTCTCTATAGGCAAAGAGAGCCGCGGGTAAAACCCTGTCCCAATCTTGAGGATGATCTTCAGTTATCTTACCAAGCAAAGTCTTGAGCGTTCTATTCAGACGCTCAACTAACCCATTAGACATAGGATGGTAGATACTACTGAGAGATCGTTCAATATGTAAGGTAGACATTACCTGTGACATAGTGTCAGATATGAGTTGAGTGCCATGGTCTGACAATATTTCTCTGGGGAACCCCAAGCGAGAAAATATCAACCAAAGAGCATCTGCGATATCTGTAGTAGATATGCTCTTAAGAGGAATAGCCTCTGGCCAACGTGTGCACATATCGACACATGTAAGGATAAACTGATGTCCTCTGGCCGACTTGACCTTAAAAGGGCCAATAATATCTATGGCCATTTTCTGGAACGGCCGAATAGGAATGTCAGCAGCCTGGATAGGCGCAGCATGTCGTGGTCCTCTAGATTTGACCTCCTGACATACCTTGCATGATCGGCAGTAAATACGAATGTCCTTATTGACAAAAGGCCAAAAGAAAGCCGCAAGGACTCTCGACTTCGTACGGGCAAAACCCATATGTCCAGCACATTGCGAGTCAAGAGCATGTTGCAATATTTGCACTCTCATGCTCTTGGGAACAAGAATTTGCGAATGTGCCGACGTAGTCGAATCTTGTACCATACGTACAAGTACGCCGTTTCTCATTGCAATCCAAGATTTTCTATTTGTATCCTGATTCGGATCCCCTTTCTTCGCAAGAATGAAGAATTTTTTTAAAGAAGGATCTTCTTCTTGCAATTTTATGAAAGAGTCACGAGTAATCACTAAGTGACTATCTTGGCTATCAACTCCATTATCACTATTCAGTGAAGTTTCGGGTGTTTGTAGAGCTTGTGCTCTTGTAACCACTGCATTTGTAGCTTGCATGTTATTATCTTCCCAAGCAGCAATCTGCTGTGGGGTACACTCCCTAACTCCGTGAATACGACCAATAATAAGGTCCGCAATAGGATTAGGTAAGAGACAAGCATGCACATCTCCAGTAAAGAAAGGAGTGGCAATGCGAATTACAGCAGTAGGATATTTTTCTAGAGTGCCGCCAAATGTGACACATTTAATAACCCTTCCTGTAGCACAAGATGGATCTACAAGCGATTGTCTAACACCAATAGTGGTGCATCCGGAATCGAAAAGTAGTGAGACCGGAGTATCATTAACAAGACCCTTATGTAGAATTAAAGAACCCCTCCCGTCATGCGCAACAGCAGCAGGAAGAGCGGGAAGTGGGTGACCACAACTCAAAGTAGTTATGGTACCCGGTTCGAATAAAGTACTGCATTGGGGGCATTTGTTTGCTCTCTCAAAGTCAAAAGCAGAACTAGTGACAGCGTCAAAGTTTTTATTATCAACAACATGATTACAGGCTCCCTCAGTTTCCTGTTGTACAGAATTAGCCTGCTGATATCTCTTTTTTTTGTGTTGAGATCTACCCCGACTATTATTACCTCTGAAGTTATCAGAGTTATTATTATCTCTGCAGTTATTATTGTCTCTATTGTAATTGTTATACTGGTTCGAATTCCAGTTTCCACGATTACTATCATGTTCACATTGATGCGAACATCTATTTGTTTGGTTTTGAGGTCTTCGGCAGGAATAACCTCTATTACCATATCCTCTTTTGAAATGCCTATAATTATTAGGGTGATAGTAACGACCACTATCAGGTTGTCTCCAATTCTTCGAAGAAGAATCACCATGAAATTGGTTTCCATGATTTTGACAGAAATTACCGCTACTCTTTCTATCAAAATTTTGTTGGGATCTACGAGCAAAGTTTTGGCCATACGGAGCTGCCGAAGCAACTGGTAAACCTTCTTTCACCTTAGAGTTACCCATGGTTATGTGTGGGTGCGCAGTTACGTATTGGCAACAGAAATCTTCCATTTCTTTTATTGTTTTAGGTTTACGTTCATGAAGGAAAGCAAGGAAAGACTCATTGACAGACGACATGACTTTGTCTCTAAGTATTAAGTCCATAAGTCCTTCATAAGTTTTTTCCGTCTTAGATAGTTCAACCCATCGTGAGAAAGTAATGCGTATTCTTGCAATAAACTCGGAGAATTCAACTCCATTTTCAGGTAACATGTTTTTAAATTGTAGACGATAGCCGTCTTCGTTAAGCTGATATTTCTTTAACAGAGCGGCCCTGACAACCTCATAATTGTTCTTGTCAGGTTCATCCACCATATTTAATATACTTAGAGCTTTACCTGTCAGTATCCCTGATAACTGATAAACATATTTTGCTTTGTCTATGTTATGAGCTGTACATGCTTGTTCAAATCTGTCCAGATAGAACATTATGTCATCACTGGAAGGACTAAAAGTTGGCAACTTAATCTTAAAAGTATCATTATTAGCCTTACCAGAAGATGAACCCTTGTTTGAATCATTACCATTACTCATGTTCATCAATTTCAATTTTTCCAACTCTAAAGCTAAGACCTTTTCTTCATGTTCCATTTTTGCTTTCTCTTTCCTCTCATCAGACTCTCTCTGTAATCTTCTCTCCTCAGCCTGAGCCTCTATTTGAAGTCTTTCAGCTTCTTTCTCAAGTCTTTTATTCTCAGCTTCTTTTTCAAGTCTTTTATTCTCAGCTTCTTTTTCAAGTCTTTTATTCTCAGCTTCTTTTTCAAGTCTTTTATTCTCAGCCTCTTTTTGAAATCTTTCAGCTTCTAGCTGGAGTTTTCTTTCCTCAGCTTCTGATTCCCTTTTTTGTTTTTCCATTTCCATTTGGAATCTTTTTTCATCCACCTGCATCTGCAGTTTCTTTTGTTCAGCTTCCATATGCAGTTTCTTTTGTTCAGCTTCCATTGCTTTATCATATCGAGCAGTTGCAAATTCTTCTAACTTATCACCAGTCTTCCCAAGCAATTTACCCTGCTCAATAAAGTGCTCAAATGTAGACATGTTGTCTAACATATGAGTCCAAAACCTGAAATAATTAACTAATTTATTTCAAACCTAAGTGTAACAAGTCTTAATTAAGCACTTGTATATTCACATCACCTTATATTATCCCAGTCTCTGTGGGAAACAAGTCTCCAATCAAAGAACTTGTATATGAAATATCAACAATCAATTCTTGATCATAAGTGCACTTCTCATTCAATAGTGCACGACACTATTCATCATTCATTTATCATCAGTGTAGTAGTAACAGTGCATTAGCATAGCCCATTAACTAATTACTATAACTGTAAACAATGACTATGTAAACACATGCAGAATGTAAACATTGAAAATGTAAACAATGCAAACAATGTAAACAATAACAATGTAAACAATAACAAAGATCAGCAACAATACAAAAACGTTCGCAGAAATCAACTAAAAATAAAGCAGAAATTAATGAAATATCACAAAAAAATGTGACGATATCTGCGATATAATTAAACAAAATACATGACACCACAGTGTATAAACAAAAATGTTGTATGAAACTAAACTATAGTCAAGAGTAGGCTAACAAATACAAACAAATCAAAACAAAACTAAAGAATGCGAAATAATAACGAAAACAATATTAAAACATGTCATCACAGCTAACATAAATAGCAACAGAAGTCGCTTAGCAAATTCCAGTATCGGAAATTTGCTCACCCTACAGAAAACGCTCACAATAGACGACCTCTATGACGTGGCATAATCTAAGGGAGACACCACCCAACCGAGAACCCGCTGAAATATAAACATATAAATATACGAATAACATATAAACATATAACATATAGAATGAGATGATACACAGAAGACTCAGCAGAAGTATAAGGGCACAGTTTACATACAAACAGGCCACTTAACTTATAGGCTTCCAATCGTAGAACAGCAGAAAAAACGGATGTCAATCAACGTCCTAAAGAGCGAAGCTCCAACGATGATGGCACATCTGAACTGCTTCCACTGCTAACACGATGGTACTTGAGCTTCTGACATACTGTATGTTGAGTTGTTTCGGCACTTGACCTTCTAATCCAAAAGTAAGTTGATGGAAATCGGTACTTGGCCTTCTTCAGAAAACAACCCGTTTCAACCGGCACTTGACCTTCACAAAAAACGACAGCACTGGAACCCTGACAGCAGCAACTTGCTTGACTTGCGTAAAAGATAACAGCAGTCCGAGTTATCCGGCAACATGTAACAACGCCGGGTACTGTCAAATTCTTGTTTCCGTCAAAAAGTTGAAATTTTGACTTTTACCGGGCAACGCCGAGTACTTTGAAAATTTTGAAGATGTTGACTGTCTTGAAGAATGTTAATTTCTTGAAGGATGCTGATGAATTCTTGTTGAAAATGAAGTGGGTAAGGGACCCCGTGTTTGCTGGTACCAGAATCAAACCAGCTTATGGCCACCAAATGATGCGTGATGCCATATGATGATGGATGGTATCCGCATGTCTGGTTTTGTGTAGTGTGCAGATGTGTTCAGTCAAACAATGTTCATACAAAATAACAGGGCAATCCACATAGGACGTCAGTAAACTCACGACGTATAAAGTCAATGATGCTTGTAACAGCTAGACGTTTTTCTGTATCATTTATTGTGGACGCCACAGTGACAAAATGTATACGCGAATATGTAGGTACATCAGACAGTCATTATCACAGCAACAATGTCAGTATAGCAATGGACGGTAGACAGCATCATAATAAAGGTGATTCACAGACATGTCAATACATTATAAGGCTGTAATGTAGTCGGGAAAATTCTCCATCCCTTTCTATCTTAGCCAGAAGGTAACCAGATGTATGAGATCAGTTCACTCTCCTTAATCTGACTTCAGCAAGACAGACACGTCTGCCGAAGTATAAATAATGTCCTCAAAAATATCCTCTAGTTAACAAAAGTTTTCCAAGCCTAGTTCATTTAACAAAGTAGCAAGTAATGGTCCTTGGGACATGCATCAACCGATGCAGTACAATACAGCGACATGTGAGCTGGGAAAACATCTCGTGACGACGACTTTCGAAGACAGGCTATGAATCGAAATCGCTCACGACCAAAAATCGATAGAGTTAATGGAAAGTCAATTTACCTTGCCTTCAGGAAATACACAGAAATATTATGCCTCCCGGCATGTGCAAATACACTAGAGGTATTATCTCGAATAAACGAAATATCCATAAGAGGACTTTCACATTCCTGACAGAACAAAAAATAGCGGAGATCCTCTTTCAGCGAGGCATCTTTCTCGCCATTCAAATCGCTCACTCCACTGGTGGGCGGAAATCGATCGACCAAGAAGCAAGACCAGTCATGCGCAGTCCAGCGCAAAATGACCACAGCTCAAAACTTAACTGCATTCAATACCAACGCGAGAAGACAAATGCTTACCGAGAAAAGTGACTATAAATTTCAAGCAGTTGTTGCCCTTGCGTTATAAAATAGATATTGTAATAAAACGATGTTGCGAGAATTTCTCACGCAACAGTCGGGCTTACTGTTAGTGGCCGACAGGTGTGTAAATATAATGGGCGAATGTCGTGAGTTCTTTAAATTCGTGTGTCTCTGATGTCATCCACACAACAGTAACGTTGGGTCAGGAAATAGACCAACTAGTTTCAACTTATACACAGTTTATTTACGACAGTAACGTTGACATCATGGATAAAAGATCACAGCACATCACAAGGTATCATAGTAAGTAAATCCATAGATAAATTGAGTGGAACACCAGCAACTCATCATACATGGTAATAACAGGAAAAATCCATCAGAAAAAAGGGCTGCATAAACAGCAATACATCCTACATTGAATTAGCACGAATCCCATAGGGAATTGGTTGCGCAAATAGCAATTCGTCATAAATAGTAATCCATGGCATTTGAATAATATGTTAACACTCTTCCCTTCAAAAAACCTCTGATCACACTAGCAAGACTATCCCGTCTCGAAGCTCTCCCAGATACATACTGCCCCAGACCATAGCTTCTCAGTATAGCTAATTGAATCTTCGCTCAAGCGCGAACTAACAGCTTGAGATGTGAGCTCAGCTCACCCGTATCTCTTCCCCCCCCCCCTCCTACCCCCCCCCCCCCCCCCTCCCCCCCCCCCCCCCCTCCCCCCCCCCCCCCACTCAGAACATTTTAACACTTTCTTTATTTTTTAAAAACTAACACATACTCAGTTGAGCTATATTCCAAAAATATCGTACACAAAGCACCCAAATAAAAAATCTACCTCATAACTTTAAACGTGCTTACTAGCGTGTCTATAAAAAATCAGACCCGTACGTAAGAATCCCAAACACTTAACTCTCACTCAGAAACATGACTTAACAGTATCATAACACACAATGCGTATCATAACACTCAATGAGTATCACAACATTAAATGTGTACCAGTACTACGAGTCATAATTCAGTCGTTAATTTTTCTGTGACCATCCGTGACCTGCCTGTGTCATTCTTCTTCCCTTTTCTTCTGCTCATTATCTTTTGCGTACGCAATTGATATTATCTTCACTTTGCTGGGTTGACCCAAGGTACTTTACCGGCCTGCCACCCGTCTGACCTGTTTATCTTTCTTTGTGGCCGTCGGCGCTTAGCAAGTAGGGGAACAAAGCAACCTTGAGTAAGGTGATGTAGGTCTTCAGACTTATTATGTAAGCCACACGGATTGCGCTATCGACCCACACACTAGATTGCATAACTACTTCCGCTCATCTGGTAATCAGTCTGATATAGGTAAATCATATTGTTATTTAAGAGCTAACGTGGAAGCGACGTGCAAAAACGCAGCCCATCCTTAATTGTATTGTAATTTAACAATATGGGCAACAGATATACCACGTTATGATTTCCGGCAGATTATTTGTTGTAACAAACACAGACGAAAATAGATTATCAGATGTAATAATTAAGGTCTTCGCAGTGTTTGAAGGGAAACTGTACAATGCCCACTTATTCTCACAATTATACCTACAAAAACACATTATATTAGAGTTTGAAGGGATTATGGGGGGTTGGGGGAAGGGGGAGTTTGAAGTCGATGATATAATGTTTTTGGTAAATGTAACACTTAAGGGACAAACCTTATATGGTCAGGTAGTAATGTTCAGAATGAATGGTGTGGGAGTTAAGTTTACTAGAAAATAAGATACCTTACCTTGGGGTTTGTTTTAAGTTTAGATTAGAAATTAAACTAAACTACACTGCATTTCCTTACCTCCATTAGGAGATCGCAGGCAGCTAGGATAAGGAGAAGTACTAAGGATTCCATTAGAGGACAGGCCAAAGACATATGAGTACCTTTTAAAATTAAAAAAGAGTGAATTTCAGTTTAATACTTATCGCCCCAAGTCTGAGGAATCTTCCTCGCGTGTCAACGGTTAGAAACCTAACTCACTTCTGCATCTTAAAAGCAGTATTAGTTACTACAGCCATCTTTTGCAACAAAGTCTGGATATATCATTATAATTCACCCAATATATTGGAGTAAGTTGTACCATGTGCATTTTATTACTTTATATTTGTATTTGACATGTATGTATTGCTTACTGATATACAGTTGCACATGGGGCTGGCAATCTCATCACATAAAATAACTTGTCACATAACTCAACACTGACAGCGCTGGTGACTGCTTCATGCGAGTTCCCTCACAAAGAAACAATAGCAGAGGTAGCCGCAGGTTCCATATGGAGCAGGGAGTGAATGGTGATAAAATCTTAATATATGTATGTACCTGCCATCAATGGTACCTATACCTTGTTGTGGTATGGCAGCTTGTGTACCCTGACAACCCCCAGAGCTATGCCAGTGGGAGATTTACTCCTGGTAGGTTCAACCAAGCTGGTCTGGTTTGCGTGGGTAGTGGACAGACAAAAGCTGGTACCCTGGTCCTCCAGGTTGGGGGTTTTAGCACAGGGCCGACACCCCTGTCTATGTAAAAAATCGTACATGTTACGGAAACGGCAACATGTGAAAAAACTTTGATGCGGGACAGACATCCGGAGTCTCAGGCTCGTATGACTGTCAGTGGTGAAAGCCGAAAGGAAGCCATTGACATGAAAAAGGATGCCATGACCGCAAAACACGAAACGAGAATTGGATTTTGGAACGTCAGAACCATGAATGAGGCAGGGAAGCTGAGACAGATCACAGCGGAGATGAGGAACTACAGATTGCATATCCTGGGAATAAGTGAGGGCAGATGGACCGGGACGGGGAGAATAAAAAAAGCTACAGGAGAAATAGTACTTTACTCTGGTAGAGAGGATGGTCAGCACAACGAAGGTGTAGCCATTATCCTGAAGAAAGGTCTTTACTGGAATGGAAACCCATCAACAACTGACTGATAAGAACAAGACTGAGAGGGAGATTCACCAACACCACAATTATACAATGCTATGCACCAACAAACGACAGCGATGAAGAGATCAAGGGCGAGTTCTATCAATAGGTACAAAAGGAAATGGAAACTACACCCAGGTACGATCTTATTACAGTAACGGGAGACCTCAACGCGAAAGTTGGAACATACAATACTTATAACGAAAGAGCAATGGGGAAATGCGTCAGTGGAACAGTAAATGAGAATGGGGACAAATTAAAAAGCTTCTGCAGTATTAACAACCTGGTCATTGGAGGAACACTTTTTCCACACAAGGAAGTGCACAAGTTAACGTGGGAATCACCAAACGGACGAGACAGAAACCAGACAGATCACATAATGATCAATGGCAGATGGAGACATGCACTACAAGACGTGAAAGTAAGAAGAGGCGCAGATGTGGGAAGTGATTATCACCTAGTAGTAGCAAGACTGAAGCTGAAACTCAGAGCTGCTGGACCAGTTGCAGTCAAACAGAAAAGATATAACATCACGAAACTTAAGGACTCCCTCACCAGAAAAGCTTTCGTGGTCGACGTAAAGAGACGATATCAGATTGCCAAAAGCCGGGAAAGAACAGAGACCGATGATGTCGACCAGAAATTCAACACCATCTCAGCAATATACAAGGAAAGCAGTGAGTCATGCTTGGGATTCCAGGAAAGAAAGAGCCAAGACTGGATAACACCAGAAACGCTAAACACCATAGCGAAGAGAAAATAATAGAAAAAGAAAGAAAACAGAAGCTTAGTCTCCCAGGTTAAAGGCAATATATAGTGAACAGTACAGTCAACTGGACAAGGAAGTAAAACGTCAAACCCGTGCTAACAAAAGGACATTTCTGGATGACCTTGCAAGACAGGCAGAAGAGAAAGCACTGAGAAATTAACAAAGCACAGTTTATAAAATAACTAAAACTATTAGTGGAAAACGAGATGCAAACAACATAACGTTAGTAAGAGACAAGCAAGGAAATCTCATCACCACAGCACAGGGACAGGAAACAAGATGGGCAGAGCACTTCAGAGAAACACTGAATAAGAAACCACAAGAAACTCAGCTGAATGTTCCTGAGGCTGAAAGTGACTTAGACGTAAATATAGACATTCCAAGAAAAGAAGAAATCATCACAGCTATCAAAGGATTAAAACATGTTATTCCAGGGAGATCCTGAACTAGCAGCAGAACTATTGGAACCACTATTAGCACAAGTCTTGGAAACTGAGACAACACCAACAGAGTGGAATAAAGGAATAATTGTCAAATTGCCCAAGAAGGGCGACCTTGCAGACTGCAACAACTGGAGAGAAATTACTCTCCTCTCAGTTCCCAGTAAAATACTAGACAGGATAATCATCTAGACAATTTCAAACGCAGTTGACCATAAACTGAGGAAATAACAAGCGGGTTTTAGACAGAACAAAAGATGTGCAGATTCACCGTCAGGAACATTATAGAGCAGTGCTCAGAATTGCAGAGACAGCTATTCATTAACTTTGTTAAATTTTGAAAGGCTTTTGACAGCATACACAGGGACAGGCTATGGAAAATACTGAGGGCTTATGGAATTCCTAGCTGCATTGTTTCCATCATAAAAAGCCTCTATTCTAACTTTACATGCAATGTTGGATTGAGTAATATAACTTTCGAGGTGAAAACAGGAGTACGACAGGGATGCCCCTTATCAACAACATTATTTTTGACAGCCATAGATTGGGTGATGCGCCAGACAACAGAGGGCAGTCTAAGAGGAATTCGATGGACAACGTTTTCTACACTGGAAGACCTGGAATATGCAGATGACATTGCACTACTCGCGCATTCACTTCAACACATCCAAGAAAAAACCGATAGACTGAATAAGTATGGCCAGCAGGTTGGTCTGAACATCAATCTGAAGAAGACAGAGGTCATGACACTAAATGTGGGCAATCCTGAGCCAATAACAATAAGGAACCATAAGTTAGAATAGACAGAAACATTTACTTACCTATGATGCATAATAACACGTGACGGCGGAACAAGCAAGGACATTAACAACAGAATGAATAAAGCGAGAACAGCCTTTGCTAGTCTCAACAACATTTGGAAGTCTTCCCAGTACAGCACAAACACCAAATTAAGACTGTATGAGAGCTGTGTACTTTCGGTGCTTCTCTATGGTGCGGAATGCTGCAGATTAACAGAGGAGGAACTGTCGAAACTGTCATCCTTCCACACAATCTGCCTCAGGGAAATTCTCCGAATCTTTTGACCGAATACCATCACCAACCAAGAACTACTTATTCGGAGTAACCAGGAGGACATGCACAAGATCATAGCCGGCAGCCGCTGGAGTTGGGTTGGCCACGTCCTCAGAAGGGACCCTGATACCATCACAATAACAGCTTTGCTATGGGCCCCCGAGGGAAAGCGAAAGAAAGGCCGGCCAAAAATAACGGCAGAGAACTGTGGAAGCCGAGATGCAACAAATGAACCAGAGTTGGGGCACCTTACGAAGATTGGCCGCCGACCGAGCAAAGTGGAATCAATTTATTGCTGCCCTGCAGGACGCCACCAGGCGTGATGGCCACTGACTGTTTTGGCGGTTGGCGGTTATGGATCAAAGAAGAAGATATATATATATATATATATATATATATATTATCAGTCCTCTGACTGATAATATATATATATATATATATATATATATATATATATATATATATATATATATATATATATATATATATATATATATATATATATATATATATATATATATATATATATGAAAGTGATACATTTGGTGCCTTACGGATTCTCCAAAACTTTTTCATCCGGCTCGATGCATTGAGATTTAATACTCAAGGGCATTGGGAAATATTCTGAGGAAGAAATGGTGGAGGGAAGCGGAGGTCGTCTGTTGTTTACATCCGGAGACTTTTTTTTTTTTTTCGCACGCCCGCTAATACTCGAGGCGAAATCTCAGGTTATTATTAATGTCTAACCTGACATTGATTTTACGTGAGTATCCCTTTTTATCTTGTACAGTGACAGGTGTCCCTCGCCATTCAGGCAAATACTCTCCGATTTCGGAGGTACCCATTACAGCTGGGTCAGCTCAGGAGCCGCCAATCCCTGGTCGACGACACTCCTTCAAATGTCCTCGCCAGGTCTCGAGTTAATCCAGTCCAAATCCCGGTCGACGAAAAATCCTCAAATGCCGTCACCCGGGTTTGATCCTGGATCACCCGGTCGCCAGAGCGGTGTGGTAACCACTACGCTAGCGCGGCTCATCATCCGGAGACATGAGATTTAAAATAGACATTTGTTTCTCTCAGTTTTTAGTACAAGTTACTAGAAGTCGACGCTAGACATCTACAACAGGCGGATCTTTAGGACACTGAAAGATTCAACCTGAGCAGTTATCCCGGCTTTGCAAGGGACCTGCTGCTGCAAAACAACTCGACGCCTGGTGGCGTCTTGTAGGGCAACAACAAATTGGTTCCACTTTGCTCGGTCGGTGGCTATCCTTTGTACAGTGCCCCAACTCTGATTCATTCTTTGCATCTCAACCTCCACAGTCTTCCGCCACGTTGTTTTTGGTCGGCTTCTCTTTCGTTTTCCTTCATAGTCCATAGCATAGCTGTTCTTGTGATGGCATCGGGGGCTCTTCTTAGGACATGGCCAACCCAGCTCCAGCGTCTGCTAGCTATGATGGTGTGCATGTCCTCTTGCTTGCCCCGAGTAAGCAGATACTGGTTGGTGATGGTATTCGGCCAAAAGATTCTGAGAATTTTTCTTAGGCATGTTGTGTGAAAAGAGGACAATTTCGACATTTCCTTCTCTGTAATTGTCCAGCATTCCGCACCATATAGAAGCACAGAAAGCACACAGCTCTAATATAATCCTAATTTTGTGCTTGTGCTGTACTGAGAGGACTTCCAGATGTTGTTTAGGCTAAAAAAAAAGGCTGTTCTTGCTGTGTTCATTCTGTTGTTGATGTCTTTGCTTGCTCCGCCGTCTGGTGTTACATTGCATCCTAGGTATGTGAAGGTGTCTGTCTGTTCCAGTTGCTGATTACCTACTGATATGGGCTCATGGTTACTCACATTGAGCGTCATGACCTCTGTCTTCTTTAGTTTGATGTTCAAGCCCACCTGCTGGCTATACTTATTAAGTCTATCCGTTTTTTCCTGGATGTGTTGATGTGAATGTGCTAGTAGAGCAATGTCATCTGCATATTCCAAATCTTCCAATGTAGAAAATGTAGTCCATCTTATTCCTCTTGGACTGCTCTCTGTTGTCTGGCGCATCTCCCAGTCTATGACTGTTAAAAATAGAATGGTTGATAAGGGGCATCCCTGTCGTACTCTTGTCTTCACCTCAAAGGTTAGGCTGCTCTGCTGAACGCTACACGTAAAGTTGGCATAGAGGCTTTTTATGATTGACACTATGCAGCTTGGAATTACATAAGCCCTCAGTTTTTTCCATAAACTGTCCCTATGTATACTGTCAAAAGCCTTCTCAAAATCAACGAAATTAATTTACAGCTGTCTCTGCCATTCTGAGCACTGCTCTTAGTAAGAGATAAGCAAGGAAAATGAAAGATTCGTTAGTTATTTTTCCTCGTGGACGACTCTGTTCTTTGAAGAAACACCGCAATTAATTAGGCACATAACCAGGATGACCACCGTGTGACGTGTATATGTAAATAGACTACATAAATCCGTCCACTTGTGCTCCTTATTAGTGTTTACGTTTTGCTACGGAAAAAAACCACGCAATTCGCTGTCTGTGGACTGACATTTTAGCCACGCCTATTTTTTTCTGTCTTTCTTGCGCTAACGAGTTGTTTACCTATTATTCGCATCGTGCCCGATAAAAAAAAAAAGGGGGGGGGGCCGAACCGGTCTGTTTAACAGAGTTATCACGAGAGCCGACATGTCAATCATCGGGAAGTGACAGAAAGCACGTGATGAAACTGATCAGACCCGGTAGCAACTTCAAGGGCGATTATAATATTTCCCGGTCATCTTTGATGTCCGACATTTTCAGGGGAATTAAGTATTTGATTTTAAAAAGGGGAGTTAATCAAAGCCGCTTCGCTCGCAAGAGACGGTTCTCTGATGCCGTTCGGCATAGCGGGTGAGCGGACCGTAGAATCTTTTTATCTCGTTAAACAACCTCGCGGATTTCTCCTGAAAAGTCCAAGGTGTGACTTTTGCCATATTTCAGAGATCACACAAAATTTGTATATATACTGGCTGCATTTTAAGTCAGTTATCAGCCTCTAAAGAAATTTTGGATAATCTTAACGCGCACGATAGAACCTATGTGAAATAGTGCTTAATGGCCTTTGTGGGGATTATTCGGCTTTTATGGTAATAATAATATAAGTTGTGCTAAGTGTTAAATGTGTTAGAGAGTTACCATTTTATTCACTGTGAGTCCCTAGCGTTAAGACTAGCGGAATAGCAAACGCGTAAATATTTTCTTACCAGTGGTTCAGCTTAATATAAAGAATCCATCAACTAATTTTCCCTAGAGTATACGGTTTAACTGACTAAATATATGCTATGAGTGACGGATAAAGTGACAGAGCAGAATGAGCATTATATTTTCATTGTGTGTAATTATATAGGGACTAGCATTAAATATCATTTGGAAAATAGAAAAACGATAGCCGCCGACAATCAACAAGCTAGTAATGACGGGCGAGATTTGTAAGGAAGCGAAGTCATCATTGAATTAAAACTGACACTGTGCGCTGATTGTTTACCGAGTCGGAGGTGAAAAGGCTGCATGCTTTTATCAAACCCGTACTCGTTCAAGCGACGCGCGATAGTATAAGTTACTACCCCGTTAGCCTTTTAATTTAATTTAGTGACGGAGTGTCGCAGAGAGATTTTTGATTAATAAATTTCTATATCTTTTCTCTACTCTACCGCGTCTTCTACTTTATTATTGCTCCTTTATCGTTTTTCTTTTTTCGCATTCGTTTGATGGTGAAAATATAACTCTCCCATTCATACCTTCGCCTGTCTCTTTTCTTATGTAGCAACGCATTTTTATTGCGTAAGCTCAGTCCTCGGTAAGAGCGAATAGTGTGAAATTCGTTCTCGACAGAGAGAAGATGGCAGACAATCGTCTACATTTTCATCTGACACGACGCATGTAGGGTAGATTTCTCGGCGATAGGTGTAAGGTGAAACACATGTATCGCTCAGAGATGACCATAGTTAGCAGTAGGTGTGAAGACGCGCATTGGCAGTTTATGGCCGGCGTCTGAGTTAATGTGAAGTGTTAAGACGGGAACTATTTCGGGTTTTCGAGAATTAGGAAATCGTTTCTTTTCATAAGATATAAACCCCAGTAGTTTAGATTTAATTCATTCAGTACTCCGCAGTCAAGACTAGAACTACCTAGCGTTCGATTCCTAAGATCTCTGTTAATAGAAGCATCATTTAGTTGGTCGAATTGGATATAGTTCTTAGTAGTTCTGTGTTGAGGTAATATTATATATCTAGTATTTTGTGAGTGATTTAAGTGGTAAATCGCCTATTTTATTTCACTAGTTAATTTCTGTGCAGAGGGATTAAATTATAAGTCTGTTATATTCTCTGTCGGCGTCTGTGGCCTAATGGAAATGAACGCAGTTTCATAATCCAGATATACCAGGTTCTAAACCTGCTGCAGGCGGTTTGGTAGCAGATCGCTTTGTGTGGATTTTTAACAATGGTATAAGCGCCGTACCGTTCAGAAAGCAATGGCAAACTACTGAATGAAAAAAATTGCCTAGAAAAATCACAAACAGCCAATAAAAGCTGCGGTTGATTGCCACGTCCTGTAAAGGATAAGCAACTAACTTTTTATATTCTCTAGTTGACGTGTTACAGTGGAAAGCAGAATAAATTATTATTTCTAGCTTAAACTCACTTGGCTATTAATAAGTTTAATTAAATTGCTAGTAACCAGTCCAAGTATATTTTAAACTAACTTATAACTGCACCGAGTCATCATTGAGTATTGACGAAATACGTAGGTATTTCTAATTCATGATGATTGTTTTTTTTTAAACGATCATAATTATTTCACGGGAGTTTTAATGTTAAGACAAGCTCTACGCTTGCAGTTATAATGTAAGTTATAACCGAAGCAAATATTGTGGTTAAGTATTTTGTATTTTTCTCTTCCTTATACAGTTTTGGGTCAGCCCAACTTTTACCAGCGGTTTTAGTACAACTGAGAGAAGAAACATTTTCATCTTTAACCACGTGGGTCTACAAGTTAACACCTGTCTGGCAGGGCATTTGCCTCCAGAAATAGACAGAGTACAAATCTCACTAACGGTTTTAAAGACTAAATGCCTATAGTGGGCCTATTGAGCCAGATTATATTTCTTCACAAACTCTCATGTACATGCAGCCTGAATGCAGGACTGAGTGATTCCTTTATTGTTGTATTTTTAGTATCCATTTTGCTGTCTTAAAATTCCGTTATGCAGTTTTGTTGCAAATGATATTTTCCTTAGGATAGAGTAGAGCATCAGTTCTGTTCATACCTTTAAAGGGAACTCTTAGACTATAGCGTATGCATCCGTGACTCTTTGGGGCTATCACATTTTCTTCTAACAGAACTGTGGGCTATACATCGAGGGAAAAGATTATACCTATGGGTCTATCATTCTTGTAGCAATTCATTACCTTATATGTGTGTTCCATGCTTGATATTAACATTTACGTGTTGTGGTAAATTTTCCTCATGTTAATAAATTTACATAAACTTTATTCAAGCGTGTCGGTCAGCTCGTTCCAATAAATCTGTATTCCATTGTTATAGTTTTTCCACGTCTGTGCGTCTAACTGTCGTCACTTATGTGTGTGTGTATGTGAGTGGAGATATATATTAATATATATTATAATAGACTGTCTGACTCCTCTAGATCTGTTGTAGAAGATAGGCTGAAAGAGAGAAAATTCTCGATTTCAGGGACAGACTCTATTAATTTCTACCATCTCACTCGTGAAAATCTATTTCTATTATCTTCTCTCACTGTTGCTATCACTTATTCTAATCTATCCAGAAGAGACCAACCCAAGTCTTAATTCCCCTATCAAAAATCTACGACACGGGGAGTTTAAGAGATCACGCTTTACGCTTGATAGCCTAGGATTTGTCATGTTAGAAATGATTTGTTTCTTCTTAATAGAGTGCTTGATCAAAACCCCAGCGGCTAACGGTTTCCTATTTGTGGTCGTTTTCTCAGTTACTGAAGTAATAATAGTGTCGTTTTTCCCTTGGCGTTCGCCCGTACCAGTGTGAACAGGAACGACCAGGGCGACACAATAACATTCTTTGAACTGTAATTTATTAAGGGAACTTACAAAATACCCATATTTTTTCCATTCAATTTTCTCAGCCCGTTGTGGTCATATACATAACAATTTTCCCGACTTAAGACAGTCTATTACCCATGTGGAATTTACCCAGGATAAGACGGTGTTTATAATCGGTACTCACCCAGAGCAAACCGATAGGAGTATCATCACCATCAGAATTGACAGTAGTTTATTTTTTGCAATCACATGGTTCCCTGCTGTTTACTGGAAATGACATATCTCAGAGAGTTCCGGCATTAACCAACCTAGTGGACAAACTTGTGTATCCAGAAACCTATCACCAATTAGGCGTTCCCCGTGTAAAGTTTTATTAATATCGGAGGAACTGGGGCCGGATTCGGAAGACACCAATTACTGGACTTTACGGACACATTCCTGGATTATTTTTCAAAACCAATGTTTTTCACCAGAGTAGGTAAGGAGCGAATGAGTGGCCAAGTATAACAGGGAAAGAGAGAAAGAGTGAAATTTTTTTCATTTGTTACAGGAAACATTGTACCTGGAAACTTCTGTTCCTTTTTTTTAACTATTGTGTAATGCTTCTTTACTGGATAGCATTGTAGTGGGACTTGTTCTTTCTGTACTGTCTATTCTATACCCTAGTATTAATCTATGACCTTGTGGGTTATTAATAACTTCGTGCGGGATCTTTTTCTCAACAAGAGGGGAGGACACATGGGGTTATTTTCATAATTCTGTAAACTTTATATATATATATATATATATATATATATATATATATATATATATATATATATATATATATATATAATAATATATATACATACATACATACATACATACATACATACATGCATGCATGCATGCATGCACGCACGCACGCACGCACGCACACACACACGCATACATACATACATACATACATACATACATACATACATACATACATACATACATACATACATACATACATACATACATACATACATACATACATACATACATACATACATACATATATATATATACATATGTATGTATATATATATATATATGTATATATATATATATGTATATATATATATATATATATATATATTTAATATATATATATATATATATATATATATATATATATATATATATATATATATATATATATATATATATATATATATATATATATATATATATATATATATATATATATATATATATATATATATATATATATATATATATATATATATATATATATATATATATAAATGTTTGATGTTGTGAAGTTTAAGTGATAATAAATCTTAACAAAACCTAACTTAATGTGTCGGTCAGACCCCTACCCATTTATCCATAGTTTTCCACGTTTGTGCGTACTGTTTGTCGCATGATTGTGAGTGTGTGAGTGGTTAAGCGTAAAGATTACCTGTATGGAGAATAGTATTGTCGTACAGATAGGCTGGATTAGAGTATCTTCTCAATCCAGAGACAGATTCTAAACTTAAACTATTTACTCGTGCAAGCTATTTCTTACACCTTTATTCTCACCTATTTACCATTAGCACCTCTGCTCAGACTGGGCCTAATAACTCCCTATACCTATCTTTAAACCATCCACGACACACTGCACCTCTTATTTCCATGTATTTAAGGGATTTATTTCCACTTTTATATATATATATATATATATATATATATATATATATATATATATATATATATATATATATATATATATATATATATATATATATATATATATATATATATATATATATATATATATATATATATATATATATATATATATATATATATATATATATATATATATATATATATAATATATATATATATATATATATATATATATATATATATATATATATATATATATATATATATATATATATATATATATATATATATATATATATATATATATATATATACGGGTGATCGAGAAGTCTCTCTCTCTTTTTTTTTTTTGGTTCGGTTTTTGCCTTCTTCTGGCGAGGCGCGTACCTTTCAACCTATTTGGTTAGATCAGAGCGCATTTACCATCCAAAAAAAAGTCAACTCTGTTGACTGCTAACCCGATCGGCGTTGATAAAGACCAACATTATCTATCTGCTAGCATAAAGCCCTAAAAAGTACTCGCCAGCGGCACCAACGCCCAAGCTAGTCGTTATGTTATAAGGTTTCTCGCTCTCTCTGGCTCCGCAGTGAGCTCAGTGGTTTAATAATATGAATGTAACATATTATGATACAGTAAACAGTATTATTTTAATTGACTTTAATTAGATTTACTACTACATAAAAGTAGTATTTTTTAAAATTTTCGCATAAAGTAATAGTGTCTGTTTAAATAATTTAAATTGCTTTGTAATGTAAAGAAATGTAGAGTTGTAAATTTAAGACCTTTTAATAAAAATTTTATCATTTGGATTGTTTCCCTTGATTCATATAATTCAAGCACTGAACTCACTGCGGAGAGACTTCTCGATCACCCTATATATATATATATATATATATATATATATATATATATATATATATATATATATATATATATATATATATATATATATTCATAACTCTCCACTCCCAAAGGAGCATAGGCCTTCAACAAACACATGCCAAGTCTTCCTCTCACGTGCCATCATCTCAAGTTCTTTCCATGTACTCCTCATCATTTTCACCTCTGTTTCCAGCTCTCTTCTCCATGTGCTTCTTGGTCTACCTCTGCCTCTTTTGCCCTGGGGGTTCCAGAACAAGGACTGCCTTGTAATGTTATCAACAGGTTTCCTCAGTGTGTGTCCTATCCATCGCCATCGTCTTCTTCTCATCTCTTGTTCCACTGGCACTTGTCTAGTTCTTGTCATCAGTTCCACATTGGTAACCTTGTCATACCATTTTTCTATTCTACGCAAGCACCCATTTATGAAAGTCTGTAGTATTTTGGTTGTTGTCTTTGTTGTTCTCCATGTCTCCGAGCATACAATAGGACTGACTTCACATTTGAGTTGAAGATTCTTATTTTCGTGTTGGATCCTATTTCTCTTGTTCTATATATATTTCCCAATGAAATGAAAGCTCCTCTTGCCTTTTGTATTCTTATTTTGATATCGCTGTCTGTCCCTCCAACTTTGTCTACATTACTGCCAAGTGTCAAGAACTAGTAATGTTGTGGATTTACCAGCAACATCATATGGGTCATACTAATAGTACTATCAAGGCTCATTATCCAAGAGTATGACCACAACAAAGACTAGCTGACAATAATTAACTATAACACCTTGAGGAGGCAAGTTTCCCCTTTAATCATAATGCACACACAGAAGCCACACACGGCTAGCAATACATATATAATGGATGCCAAAATAGAAATGCCAATTTCAACAACTCAATCTAGCATTATCACAATAAACTCGCAGGTATATATCCTACCAAAACACCATCGCTATGACTTCCGCTCACTAGCTCAGTCCTACACTGTAACAAAGCCATGCCTAAATGCAACTGACTTATCAACGATGATCTATGGAATAAACCACTAGAAAAAACTGCACCACCACTGTAGAATTGTGCAAACTAATCCTGACCACAAGAATAAATGACAAACTCTGTCAATGAACAACCATGGCATCCAAATCCCAGCAGAATGCTGACAGGGTAACATACAAACGACCTCCCTGGACAATGGTCAGTAACACACCCCCTTATCGCGCCAAAATTAACGTTCACTTCCCCTTCCGGTCAGCTGACCAAACGGGTTTTAAATTCATATCAGGGTTGTCAGTTTCAGCGTGACCAATATAATATTTCGCAGAATATATATGCTGTGACACAAAGATATGTGTACGCTTCTACATCTTGTATTGGCGTTTCTTCAAGTTCAACCCTGTTATCATTACCTGCATTTATTCTCATTATTTTTGTCTTTTCCCTGTGTATTTTCAGACCCAATTACTGTGACCTCTCATCGAGTGTTTTCAATTTGGCCTGCATCTGATTACGGTTATGGGACAGAAGAGCCAAGTCATCAGCAAAATCCAGATCATCCAACTGCTTAGCCAGAGTCCACTGGATTCCATTTCTGTTGTGTGTTGTCGATGATCTCATAACCCAATCTATTGCCAGCAAGAAAAGAAATGGAGACAAGAGGCATCCCTGTCGCACTCCTGTTCTTATCCCAAACGGTTCTGTAAGCTGTCCTTCGTGAAGAACTCTGCATGTCATGTCTTCATATGTTTTCTTTATTAAATTAATGATCTTCAGGGGAACTCCATAATGCCTCATCAATTTCCAAAGTAATTCTCTGTCTACACTGTCAAATCCCTTTTCGTAGTCCACAAATCCGATGTATAGTGGTGAACTCCATTCCAGACTTTGTTCAACTATTATTCTCAAAGTGGCTATCTGGTCTGTACATGATCTGTTTTGTCGAAAACCTGCTTGTTCATCTCTCAGTTTCTTGTCTATGGACTCTTTTAATCTCTCAAGGATCATCATCTCATCTCAACCCGTAACCCGTCATGGGTCGTAGGGGTGCCATGGTGGAAGCATCAGCAGACAGGGTCCTCCACTGCTCTCTATCCTCAGCAATGCGTACAAGTGTGGAAAAACTGTGTCCTGCCCATTCTTTGATGTTATCAGACCAGGATTTTCTTTGCCTTCCTCTTCTCTGTTTACCTTCGACTGTTCCCTGGAGGATCATTTTCGAAAGGGAGTCATTGTCATGGAATATTCTAATCCACATATATAAATTATCAAGTAAATATAAAGCCTAATAAATACATATAATAAATAAAGAGAAGAGCAATGGTAAAGAACAGTGCTGTCACAATGACTGTACTCGAAATCCCCCTTGTTTTATGCTTCGTCTGCAAATTGTAACGCTTTCACGTTGATATAAAAGCTTACTGTATTATTACCCGCTTTCTTCAATGAAACGTGTGCTGTATTTCTTGGAAAAGCATTGAGAGGCCCTGCGTAATGACCTAAATTAATCCTAACATTAATTATACTGCGTTACCAAAACGAACGAACAGATGGACAAAAGGATAGAGAGAGAGGGGAGGGCTGAAAATCAGGAACGCATGCAACACGCGTCGCGCGGTTCACAAATGCTGCCATCACGCGTGTAAGTCTACATGCACTAATTTTTTTTCAGACGGACAGTGATAAAATACACTACCCTTTCCCAGAGTTAGGTTTATAAATCATAAAAAAAACTCTTATTAGAAAAGATAACATTAGATGGGTTTACGGTTGAAAACATAACAGTACCCAGACAGCACATCTTCGAAACAGAAGGTAGAAGAAATTGCATATTTTGAATGCAGCCACGTAGCTCCTTTAAATTTGTATTTTTGGGTTCCTTAGGGCTTGCTGACAAATAATATGTAAAACGTTACGCAAATAGTCCAGGAATTAATAAATTATACCCAAAATAAAATATTGGGGGTGCCTGACAGCATAAAATCATTTCTGCTCATAAGATTTTTTTTTAACGTGTTTGAAAAAAATTTACGTTACAGAAATAGCCTACCATGTAAACTCCAAATTGATTGGAGCGCAACAAATGAAAGCCTAACCACGATTGGTCGGGCTATAAATACTATCTTGGTTGTTAAGGGAAACGGGGAAAGGTAACATTTTTTCAAACACTTGTCGAAACGGGGCTCATTGGTCAGACTCGCTGATATACACACTTGGGAGCGTTAGTTCGAAACCACTTGTCTAAATAAGATTGATAAAGCATCAGTGCGTTGAAGCCAGCTTATATTTGGCTAAATAAAAGCCTGGAAGATAAGCAGATGGGAATTTGTGCCAGTTTGTGCCAGAATTCATTGCTAATCAACGTATCTGTGTTTATTCGTATGAATTGTGGTAAGCTTGAACCATTCAATATCTTTTAATGAAAATTGAATGTGAATTGTTGATTTATGCCTGTATATATATGTGTAGTTCAGTGGCCAACGTGAGGTAAAGCCTGTAATGCTCCAGCCTGAACAGAGGGTGTCGGAGAGAAGTAAAACGGCATGGAATGGCCAAATAGTACACTGACACCTAGATGATTGACTAGAAAGAAATAATGCTGGAATTGCAGAGGCGTAGTAACCATTAAGAAGGGTAATACTGGAATAAAGTATTTCAAATGAAGCTGACAGTTGGCCTAATGCTCTGAACTCAATGTTTGTGCTGTGTTGTGATCAGTGTAACAAGAGAGTTTAAGTTAGTTATGAAGTAGAAGGTACATCCTTCTTGATTTCAGGGACAGTGGTCTTGATGGTACTGAGCAGCACCTGGTCAGAGCTTTGCTGAATCCAGAGTCGGACAGCATACTCCTTGGTCTTTTAGCTATCAGTGAGGTGTCTCCTGAGCCCAGATGAGAATTCGAGCAGAGGAGTCCTTTCCTGCCGCCATCACGCCAGATAAGCGAATTGGCCAGCTGAGCTCAACATTATGTCCCCTCATCTTGAACTGACTTTGTAAAATTAACATTAAGAGGGGAATTTACTTGTCTTAAAATCAGGAACTGTGAACATCTCCAATACTAGTCCCTAAAGACAAACTATTGAAGTCATGATGACAAATACCAACAGAGCTTGAACAAAACAAAACCAGTATTACCTCATTTTACTACTACACAACTGACACACATAGAACATTTGTAATAATATATGTCACTACAATATTCATATTAAATACATTCTGTACATAACTTGTAATTTAAATTGATTGTGATTCCTGGTTCCCTTGTAGTTGAATCAGGACACATATTCATTCATGCCAGTAATGAATACATATTGTTATTTGAAAAGTTACGAGTGATTTCTTTAAGATATTCTCATAGAGTGTTATATGTATGTGAGTGTCACAGTGTTGTTAAGAGTAGTGGATTAAATTAAATTGTTTATCTGTCTGTTGTTGTGACTTACACTTCATCATACACATACCCTAGACACATAACGTAGTCATCACACTATTCCATAATAATTCTGACTGAGATATATAGATATGTGGTAGCAAGTAAGGTTATCTATAATACACTACTCTTAATAGATATAGATACCTTCACAGCTGATCTCAGTCAGTACACTAAGTTCCCTATAAATATTTATAACATCCCACTTCACCACATATATTGGGGTCTCGCTCTTGGGATTTTGAATCTTTCCCTATTAAAAATATTGGGGGTAATTCACTTCAGGGAATATAAGAATTAAAAGGTATCCTTGGGTGGAATTAAATAAGGTTGAGCTCACGGTGCCTGTGTTGTCCATTAGAGATTGAATTGTTGGTTAGACATTGTATAAATTTACATAATAGACAATGGCGGACCTGGCCAAATTTCGATCTGCTGCGGTTCAGACTGCAAAAGAGTTAGGATTAGATGGGCAAGTTATGGTTGCCTATGTCACGACGGAATGTGACAAATTTATTGAACGTGAAGAAAGAAGGTTTGAAGCCGAAAGAAAGTTAGAGGCTGACAAGGAAATTAAGAAGTTACAGTTTGAAGCTGAGGCTGAGACTAAGAGGTTGCAGATTGAGGCTGAGGCTAAGAAATTGGAAGCCGAGGAAAGAAGACAGGCTGCAGAAAGAGAAGAGAAGAAATTAGCTGCAGAAAGGGAAGAGAGGAGATTAGCTGCAGAAAGGGAAGCAGAAGATAAAAGATTACAAAGGGAACATGAGTTACGACTAAGGGAGTTTGAGTTTCAAGGCCATGCTCCTGAAAATGGTGCCAGTCCCTTTGCCTCTGATGCTACGGTTACTCAAGGAGCCTCAACCTCAGCTATGAATTTTCATTTAGATCATTTTGTTGAGAAAGACGATGATATAGAGAGCTACCTAAATAGGTATGAACTATTAGCTACCACGTATGGGTTAGAGAGAGAAAGGTGGAGCTTAAAGTTATCTCAGGGACTTCGTGGGGCAGCTTATGAAGTTTTTGCAAAAATGAGCAGAGGTGATCAGGAAAATTATGACATGCTAAAGCAGGCTCTTTTGTTAAGGTATGAAAAGAATGCAGAGTTTTACAGGAAAAAATTTAGGAATGCTAAACTACTGTCAGGTGAAACCTATCACCAGTTCTCTGCACGAATAGAGACATACTTGGAGAAATGGACTTCTCTGGGGAAAACCCAAGATCTTAAGGAAATGGTCCTTATAGAGCAACTAAGAGAGTCCATGGCTCCAGACCTGAGAAAGTTTCTCATGGAACAAGGTGCAGAGAGGCTGGGTGAGTTGCTAAATGTTGCTGAAAGGTATCAAGCAGCTCAAGCAGAGGTAACAGGTAATAAAAAGAAACAGGTGGATAACTTTAGGGCACCACAGAACTTTAATAAATTTGATCCTAAGGATCAAAATAAAGGTAAGCACCAATTTGATAGGCCACGGTATGAAAATAAAAATAAATTCCCACAATTCGATGAAAGGAAATATGATGAAAGAAAATCTTTCAACCAAGGAAAAAGGTGGTGTAAAAAATTGTAAGATGAACAATCATGACACTGACCATTGTAGAAGGAAACCTCCTCATTTTGCTGCTATGACATCGGGGAAAAAGGAAAAGAAGGGCAAACCTGAAGAATTACAGGAACCATACCACCCCCCAGTGTGTGAAGATGTCATCTGTAATGGTGTCACTATAAGATGTTTATATGATACCGGTTAGATTACGATTCCGTTGTGAGTTCTCACCTGGTGCAGGCCGATCAATACACCACAGAAACAGTGGAGATTCAAACTGCAACCAAGGATGTAGCTACCATGACACTTCCCGTCGCCCGAATAAAAGTGAAAACGCGATATGTGGAAGGAATCATAAAAGCAGCAGTGATAAATGAGCCAATCTACCCTCTAATATTGGGGAGTAGATATGTCTTCTTGGGGAATCCCAAGAGACCTGTGATATTGGCAACAGTGCAGACCAGATCACAGACAAAGAAGGAGGAGGATAATCCCATAAATACTCACCCAGATGAGATGAGGAAGGCACAGGCTGAGGACAAAACACTCAAGCCATGTTTCAAGAAGTTGCCCAAATCTCATACACCTCCAGGCAAGGGAGAGTTTTATATGAAGAACAAATTGATATATAGGAAGGCTGGATCTGAATCCAATGGTCACGGACAGCTGGTCCTTCCCACTTCATATAGGACTAAAGTGTTGGAACTAGGGCATGCGATTCCCTTCAGTGGTCATATGGGAATCAGCGCAACAGGACAGCGAATAGCTTGTCACTATTTCTGGCCAGGAATAACTGAAGATATCAAACGATATGTAAAATCCTGTCCAGAGTGCCAACGAGTAGCACCTAAACATTGGACTGCACCAGCAACTCTGGGGGAAATGCCCATAGTGGGAACACCCTTTGAGAGAGTTGCCGTGGATCTTGTGGGACCTCTCACCCGAACCAAGAGAAGGAACAGCTACATTCTGACTCTGGTGGACACTTGTTCTATGTGGGGAGAGGCAGTAGCCCTGTCATCGATTGATTCAAAACATGTGGCAGAGGCATTGCTCACAATTTTCACAAGGTTAGGCTTTCCCAATCAAATCTTGACTGATAATGGCTCTCAGTTCAAGGGGAAACTAACTGAAGAAGTTTTCAGGATCTTCCAGGCCAAACACTTCCATTGTAGTGTGTATCATCCCCAAGGGAACGGCCAAGTGGAAAGATTTAACGGCACATTGATGTCGATCCTGAGAAAGTTGGCACACGAAAAACCAGATACATGGGACCAGTACCTGCACGCCGCCCTCTTTGCTTATCGGGAGGTACCCCATAGTTCAACCGGTATGGCCCCGGCAACATTATTGTTTGGAAGGCCAATAAAAGGTCCACTTGAAGCTTTGTTAAGAACGTGGACTGATGAAAAGGCAGAGGAAAACATTACATCTTCATACCAATATGTGAATGAGCTGACCACTCGGTTGAAAACTGGCTGGAAACTTGCCAATGAAAATTTGAAACAAGCCAGGAAGAAACATGCTGCCTATTATAACAGGAAGGCGAAAGACAGAAATTTGGCTGTGGGAGAGAAAGTACTGCTTCTTTTGCCCGGGAGTCAGAATAAGTTACAAATTGGATGGCAGGGTCCATATACAGTTTTAGAGAAGGTGTCTAGAACAAATTATAAGATAGATAAGAAGGGGAAAGAAAAAATCTATCATGTGAATCTCCTGAAGAAATATTTGGAAAGAGAACATCAGGAAGAGACACACTTGTTGACCTTGTCCATCGCCATGGAGATGAAAAAGGAACCACTTTCATCATTTGAATATCCATTACACCCTGTGAGACAGCAGCACAGGTGAAAATCAGTACACATTTAACGAAAACTCAGAAAGAGAGAGTGCAACAGGTTCTAAACAATCATGCAGAGGTGTTAACAGACCGACCAGGGCATACAAACCTATTGGAATATGATATGAAACTGATAGACCCCACACCTGTCTGTATGAAACCATATTCGATTCCGTTTGCTAAGGAGAAAGCTTTGAAGGAAGAGATAGACTATCTGTTGAAGGAAGGAATTATTTCGCACAGTGAGTCTTCGTATAGTTCCGGTGTTGTACTCTTAAGGAAGCCCTCTGGAGAACATAGACTCTGTATAGATTACAGGAGACTGAATGCTATTACAGAAGGACAGGTGGATCCATTGCCGGATACAAATCAGCTGTTTGCCAGACTAAATAAAGCTAAATATTTCTCAAAAGTGGATTTGAGTAAAGGATACTATCAGATCCCAGTAAAGCCTGAGGTTAGACCATACTTAGCTTTTAGTACCTCAGAAGGACACTATGAGTTTAATAGATTGCCATTTGGATTGAAGAATGCGCCTAGTGTCTTCTCTAGAATGATGAGAAAATTATTGGATCCTCTGAATAATCCCTGTATAACAAATTTTATGGATGATATCCTTATAGCAACAGAAACATTTGAGGAACACATTGACTCTCTGAACATGCTGTTTGATCGACTTAGGGAGGCAAATTTAACAGCCCGACCAACCAAATGTTGCGTTGGATGTAAAGAATTGGAATTTTTGGGACACACAGTTTATCAGGGAAATATGACCCCTGACCAAAAGAATTTAGAAAAACTACAGAAAGCCCCGAGACCACAAACCAAGAAGGACGTGAGATCCTTTGTCTCATTATGTGGTTTCTACCAGAAGTATATCAAAAACTTTAATTCCATATGTGCACCGTTAACTGAATTGACACGTAAAGGACTTCCAGATCGCATTACATGGACACCACAATGTGAAATGACTTACCAAGAATTGAAGGAAAAGCTCACAAGTAAACCCATTTTGAAATTACCTGACTTAAGTCAAGAATTCATAGTAAAGACGGATGCAAGTAATATTGGGTTAGGTGCAACTCTACTACAGAAATCAGATGCATTGGATGGGGAATTAAGCCCAGTGGCATATGCTAGCAGAAAGTTGAATAAAGCTGAAATCAACTACTCAACTAGCGAAAAAGAATGTCTTGCAGTAATATGGGCGATAAAGAAATTCAATATTTATCTATATGGGAAGGCATTTAAGTTGCAAACAGATCACAAACCTTTATCGTTTTTAGCACAGGCTAAGCATGAGAACTCTAGGTTACTCCGATGGTCTTTGCTTCTGGCTCCATATAATTTTAGCATTGAGTATATATCTGGAAAAACCAATTTGGGAGCGGATTTTTTAAGCCGCCATCCGTGTGATGAGAATCACCGTAAACACCAGAAATAATAATAAATTTCTCTATGTGTATATAGAATAAAGGACTGACATATAATGTCTGTTTTAAGAGGGGAGGTGTCATGGAATATTCTAATCCACATATATAAATTATCAAGTAAATATAAAGCCTAATAAATACATATAATAAATAAAGAGAAGAGCAATGGTAAAGAACAGTGCTGTCACAATGACTGTACTCGAAATCCCCCTTGTTTTATGCTTCGTCTGCAAATTGTAACGCTTTCACGTTGATATAAAAGCTTACTGTATTATTACCCGCTTTCTTCAATGAAACGTGTGCTGTATTTCTTGGAAAAGCATTGAGAGGCCCTGCGTAATGACCTAAATTAATCCTAACATTAATTATACTGCGTTACCAAAACGAACGAACAGATGGACAAAAGGATAGAGAGAGAGGGGAGGGCTGAAAATCAGGAACGCATGCAACACGCGTCGCGCGGTTCACAAATGCTGCCATCACGCGTGTAAGTCTACATGCACTAATTTTTTTTCAGACGGACAGTGATAAAATACACTACCCTTTCCCAGAGTTAGGTTTATAAATCATAAAAAAACTCTTATTAGAAAAGATAACATTAGATGGGTTTACGGTTGAAAACATAACAGTACCCAGACAGCACATCTTCGAAACAGAAGGTAGAAGAAATTGCATATTTTGAATGCAGCCACGTAGCTCCTTTAAATTTGTATTTTTGGGTTCCTTAGGGCTTGCTGACAAATAATATGTAAAACGTTACGCAAATAGTCCAGGAATTAATAAATTATACCCAAAATAAAATATTGGGGGTGCCTGACAGCATAAAATCATTTCTGCTCATAAGATTTTTTTTTAACGTGTTTGAAAAAAATTTACGTTACAGAAATAGCCTACCATGTAAACTCCAAATTGATTGGAGCGCAACAAATGAAAGCCTAACCACGATTGGTCGGGCTATAAATACTATCTTGGTTGTTAAGGGAAACGGGGAAAGGTAACATTTTTTCAAACACTTGTCGAAACGGGGCTCATTGGTCAGACTCGCTGATATACACACTTGGGAGCGTTAGTTCGAAACCACTTGTCTAAATAAGATTGATAAAGCATCAGTGCGTTGAAGCCAGCTTATATTTGGCTAAATAAAAGCCTGGAAGATAAGCAGATGGGAATTTGTGCCAGTTTGTGCCAGAATTCATTGCTAATCAACGTATCTGTGTTTATTCGTATGAATTGTGGTAAGCTTGAACCATTCAATATCTTTTAATGAAAATTGAATGTGAATTGTTGATTTATGCCTGTATATATATGTGTAGTTCAGTGGCCAACGTGAGGTAAAGCCTGTAATGCTCCAGCCTGAACAGAGGGTGTCGGAGAGAAGTAAAACGGCATGGAATGGCCAAATAGTACACTGACACCTAGATGATTGACTAGAAAGAAATAATGCTGGAATTGCAGAGGCGTAGTAACCATTAAGAAGGGTAATACTGGAATAAAGTATTTCAAATGAAGCTGACAGTTGGCCTAATGCTCTGAACTCAATGTTTGTGCTGTGTTGTGATCAGTGTAACAAGAGAGTTTAAGTTAGTTATGAAGTAGAAGGTACATCCTTCTTGATTTCAGGGACAGTGGTCTTGATGGTACTGAGCAGCACCTGGTCAGAGCTTTGCTGAATCCAGAGTCGGACAGCATACTCCTTGGTCTTTTAGCTATCAGTGAGGTGTCTCCTGAGCCCAGATGAGAATTCGAGCAGATATTGTGAATATATTGAAAAGTTACGAGTGATTTCTTTAAGATATTCTCATAGAGTGTTATATGTATGTGAGTGTCACAGTGTTGTTAAGAGTAGTGGATTAAATTAAATTGTTTATCTGTCTGTTGTTGTGACTTACACTTCATCATACACATACCCTAGACACATAACGTAGTCATCACACTATTCCAGAATAATTCTGACTGAGATATATAGATATGTGGTAGCAAGTAAGGTTATCTATAATACACTACTCTTAATAGATATAGATACCTTCACAGCTGATCTCAGTCAGTACACTAAGTTCCCTATAAATATTTATAACATCCCACTTCACCACAGTCATGACGAGTTACATGCCCAAACCAGGCAAGCTTTCGATGTTTCACTACTGACAAAAGTGGTTCTTGGTGGCCTGCATAGGTGTTTATCTTCTCTCTAACATAGACATTTGTTTTGTGCTCTTTATAGCAAATGCGCAAAATTCTTCTATAACATTTATGCTCGAAAGCCTGAATCCTTCGCTCCGTATCTGCAGTGAGTGTCCAGCTCTCACACCCATATAAGAGAATAGATAATACAAGTGATTTGTATAATTTGATCTTCACAGGAAAACTGATGTTACTTTTCCAGATCACATTCTGTCTTGTCATGGCAGCTGAGGCCATCTCAAGTCTTGTCTTGATTTCTTTACTTGATCTCCCATCACTACATATAGTGGACCCGAGATATTGTTAACTTCTTCTAACGTTTGCCCATTTAACGTAATGTTGGTCGGAACATGTTTCTTATGGCTATTCACCAATATCTTGCTTTTTTCTATATTAATTTCCATCCCATATGTTCTTGTTACTTTCTCCAGTCTAGAGGTAAGGTCTTGAAGTTCTGATTCTGTTCCAGCTATCAGATCGATATCATCAGCAAAATGTAGATTGCAAAGAGGTCGGCCTCCAATTGATATGGTTGTTTTATAATCATAAAGAGCCTCCTCTCAAGGATAATCCTGTTTAATACTTTTCCTGGGACTGATAGTAACATTATTCCTCTATAATTTGCGCACTCTTGTAAATTTCCCTTCTTTGGCAACTTAACAAGATATCCTTCCTTCCATTCTGCTGGTATCTCTTCCTTTTCCCAGACTTTACCAAGTAATTTATATAACATCTCTGTAGCCGTGTCGATATCTGCTTTGATGGCCTCTGCTGGAATGCCATCTGGTCCAGACGCTTTTCCATCTCTTAAAAGCTTTATGGCTTTCTTTATTTCTCCCTTCGTTGGTCTTTCACCGTTAATTTGTAGCTCTTCTTCTGCTGGCTGGATGTCCGGCGGGTTTTGTGGAGCTGGTCTATTGAGAAGGTCCCCAAAATATTCTGTCCACCTCTTCATTTGCTCTTGTATATTGCTGAGCAGTTTCCCATTCTTGTCTTTTATGAAGCAACTTGTTTGCTTGTATTTCCCTGTTAGCTTCTTTGTGCTGCTATACAATTCTCTCATATTTCTTTTGGTTGCAGCATCTTCTGCCTCTCTTGCCAACTCCTCAATATACTTCCTCTTGTCTCTTTTGATACTTCTTTTTACTTCTTTGTTTGCTTCTGTGTACACTTCTTGAGCCTTGGCTTTGGAACTTCTGGTTTTGCTTGTGTTTAAATCTGCTTTCTTGTTTTTTCTGTCTTTTATCTTATTGATGGTTTCTGTTGTTATCCATGCTTTTTGTTGTCTTTCCCTTTTCCCCAGTGTTTCTTCACATGTATCCTTCCATACAGTTTTGACCTGCTGCCAATAGTCTTCTGTATTCTCTACATCTTCCAGCTGTTGTCTCTTGTTTCTTGATTTCTTAGCTGTCCTACATTAAACTGTAGTCTATAATTTTGCATTGTTGCATATCTCTTGAGTTTAATTTTTACTTTGGCTATCAGAAGATGGTTTTCCCATGACTTCTTCAAATCCGGTATTGACTGTACCTATCTTTGCATTCATGTCACCCATCAAAATTGTGATGTCTCTTCTTTTTACTTTATCCATAATTTCCTGTAGTCTAGTATAAAATGCTTCTTTCACAGACTCTTCTTTGTCATTAGTTGGTGCATAACATTGGATGACATTTACATGAATTTTCTTTTTAGCTGTTTTGAAAGTAGCTGTTATTATTCTGGGCCCAACAGCTTCCCATTTAATGAGTGCTTTCTGTGCTTCTTTAGATAACATTAAGTGCTACCCCTTCACTGTGGTGTGAACTTTCGTCTTCATGTCCTGAGGACAGCACCAATTCACCTGTGATGAGTTTCTTCCTGTTTACCCCCTTCCACTTTGTTTCACACATTCTCAGAACCTCGATTTTATATTCCCTCATTTCTGCTGCTACTTGCGCCACTTTCCCTTGTTCGTTTAATGTCCGAACATTCCAGGTGCCAAATCTGGAAGTTCTCCTAGAAGAAAGAAGGTTAGTCAGCAACACAGACTCCTTTCGGCTTTCTCTGTGTTGCATCATACGCCTCCCCGCGAGAGGACCTTCCCCTGTCTTGGATGGCTGTGTTTTATTTTCTTTATTTTACTTGTCCATATTTTTTGAAGTTTTTTGTGGTTTAATTTATTTTTACAGGATGGGGTAACCAGCCCCATGCCCAACCCTCCTTAGCCGCTTTCTACGACATGCTTGGCAGGGAACAGTGTTACTATTCTTTGCTCCCCTTTTGGGCCCCGGTAACACACGGGTGATATATATATATATATATATATATATATATATATATATATATATATATATATATATATATATATATATATAAGAACTGGGATTGATTAAATATATTGATAAACTAATCAAATTTCTTGAATCCAACATTAATCTATTAAATTTCGAGCTATTTGATAAATTATAAAAAAATAATAATTTTTTTTTTAAAAATCACTTAGGATTGTTCAAATTTTACTGTTTAATACGGTTACATCGTCCTGGATATATAATTAAAATACTGAACAGTTAAAACCAAATAGTTACTTCTTTTTGACCATACTTGCCAAATTCCGTATCTCAAACGTCTACAATAGCAACTGCAAAAAACACAAAACAATTGTAGACACATCTTTTTTACTGAACACGGGTTAATAACATAGCCACGTCATCAACTAGATTCATACACGACTCCACGTATAGACACATTAAACAACAGTAACGAGTAATGTGAACGAAATTCACATAACATACAACACAAGAGATTAATTATTGAACAAATTACTGGAAGGAGTCCCTTTATTGGATACGCAGATATGAATACAAACTATAAGAATCAATTGTTGTTGTTGTTTTCGTCTACTATGTTGCTGTAATACCCTGTTCAACCAAAACCCATTGAAGGGTTACAAACGGTTATATTGGGGTATATAGTGTGTTGATATCTTCGCTGGTATCACTTTCCTAGTCCTGAAAAGGACTGGTCCTAAAAAGGACCGCTAGCTGACTGTCTGGTTATCTCTTCGTTGCTTGTCTGTCGTGGAGTGTTCATGGTGTTCATTTCCTGCCTTCCTATCTGGCTTGTGTCGTTTTGTTAGTTTTTGCTTTCCTAGTTTCTGTTTCTCTTGTCTTCCTGCTTTCCTGTATCTGTAGTAGTGTAGTATAAGAATCAAGAACGTCATGGACATTATTAATAATGCCCCACAATAACCAACAACATACTTCTAAACAGGAATTGAGAATAGCTAAACTCTATAAGTAAGTGTAGTACTATAGCATATACTGCATACTTCTAAACAGGAATTGAGAATAGCTAAACTCTATAGGTAAGTGTAGTACTATAGCATATACTGCATACTTCTAAACAGGAATTGAGAATAGCTCAACTCTATAGGTAAGTGTAGTACTATAGCATATACTGCTATAGGGGAGCGTGATGTGTTCGATACTGTCTATACAAGGTGCCAGCTTTATGAATAGGGGTGACCAGTTATTTTCCACGCTGCCTTTGCCTTCCCTAACTATAGAGTAGAGTTTGATATCCATTTTTATAACTGAGTAGACTGGAACATGATGCAACGTGGTATTGAACACGGTTCGTTTGCTACAAGAGGCAAGCAATTTAATGAGAGAAGCTAAATGACATTAATGTAAATAACACTACTACATTATTAGAAAAAAAAAACTTTTACACCACAGGTCGATTATATTTGGACTTGCGCCCTAATATAACCAACACACTTGTGTCTAGGTTGAACGAAGAACGTCTCTCCACAACGAGGTTAAACTCCAATTTGATATATACATTACACGTACATTACAGAAAATGTAACCGAACAAAATACATAACACAGCTCTGATAGACCAATCCGGCACATCAGCTTAGCATGATTTCAATAACGATTTCGCTCCTCTGTGCTATTATCGTATCCGCGCGCAAGATAAAAAGGCAACACTTAATGAAAGGGCAAGACAATTGAATCTGAAAACACACAAAGAAAAGACGAAGTGTATGAGAATAAATGCGACAAATTATAACCAGATAACACTTGAGATACATTCCTCAAAAGATACGGGTTTGGTACATATATCTAGGCCGCAATATAGAAAGAGCTCCACGTAGTTCCCGACAGTTCCTGTTTAGCAACCAGTATGTTGTTGGTTATTTTGATGCCTTATTAATAATAAGAGCCGCAGTAGCGTAGTGGTTAGTGCACTGGCTTCTGAGATTAGTGGTCTATGGTTCGTTTCCCAGTTGAGGTGGGATTACTTAGACCGCAAACGGCTCCTGAGTCTACCCAGCCTCATGAATTGGGTACCAAAGATACTATGGGTAGGTTGAAAGCTGCCGGCGTGATGCTGACACAACACCCCTAGTGCGCCGTATGGTCAAGAAATTTTTTTTTTTTACCCCCGTCTTACGGCAGTTCTCCTCATATACTTATATATTACCACATAACTGACTGCATTGTCTACCTGTTTGCTCACTTTTCACTTTTCTCTACTTAATTCTCATTTTCTTTCCCTCCTGTCTCTTGTTTGTCTGTCCCTGACGAAGGCCTTGTGGCCGCAACGTAGGTTTTTCTTGTCCTTCTCCTTGTAAGAGTATACTAATTGTGTGTGTGTTTTTTTGGTGTGTTTTTTCCCCATTCAACGGTCAAGAAAATATGGGCGCATCATCATATTCCCAATATGCCTCAGTTGGCATGCAACTAGATCCTTTACCTGTCCCTTTTTTCCGGGGTCGACATAGTCTCATGGTTTGGGTACCAGAGCAACTCTGGGTAGGTTAAAGGCAGCCGGCGGGATGCTGACCACAACGCCCCTAGTGCGCAGTATGGTCAAGAAAATCTGGGCATAACACCATATTCCGAATATGCCTCAGTCGGCATATGACGGGATCCTTTAATTTTTTTTCATTTGTTCATTATTAATTTATGTCTAGGCATGTTTTAAGGATAGTCCGTGTATTTGTGTAAGTCATGCTTGCGAAATTAACAAATTATCTTAAAATACCATCTGTTGTCCATCTGTTGTCCTATTATCAGACTCATTCCCCAGGTGTTTGTTCAATCACCACGTCTCGCTACTTAGACAATTACACACATTTACCGTCTGGCCGGAAGTCATTACGTAATCTGAAGGCAATAGCTTGTTTAACATGCCCACGCCTGGTGTCCACAATAAACAAACTTCACAGCGAAAAAACAGAGATCATTTTGTCATTCTCCACCCGCTTTTGTATAAGCGAAGATTAAGGTAACTAAGTTGGGAGTGTCCTGACGAAGCGTAAGATTATTATCATTCGATATCGATGTGGAAGTAAAGAAGTGACTAGAGGAAGTGAGAAATGATGCTCAAATGAATAATGACAGAATGGAGCGGAGAAAGGAAAATTGAACGAAAGAATAGGACGTTTATCGCGTCCCATCCCTATTGAGTTTATTGCGAATATTCTGGAGTGTGCTGTGCATAGATTCAGTTCAAGGGCTATTTAAAGGCACATACAGTATTTCTCAAAAATATGTACACACACTTAAGGAGGGTCAAAACATGAATAGTTCAAAAATAATTTTATTCAGGTTTTAAACAAATAAAATAACTAAATTAAATGCCATTTGCCACACACGACTGAATTTCCTAGTTCGCCTCATATTTTTAACATGTCCACCATTTTCCTATAGGCATTCTCGGCAGTAATACAATTACTGTACCATTAGGCATATCCAACAAGGCGACTAATATGAGGTTGTACATATTACCGACCTGTTAATGAGATGATAACTTCCTCATGTAAAACGGCTTGCCATAAATGTCACGGCGTTTGAAGCATGTGAATGCTTGGTACAGTCTTCTGCAGGTGGAGGGACATGCTGCAATGGTGAATCCATGATCCATAAGTACAAAACAAAGAAAAATGTTGATGACTGACGCCAGCGCTGCTTACGTCGAAGGCAGACGTTCTCCGATGTTTCAGTTTGAATACTCTGACATACGGGAATAATTTTACCCTTACATTGTTGAAGAGAGGTTGATTTAATTTCTAGATACATTCTCATTTATTTAGTTATACTATTTAAAATGATTTTCTTCATTCGCCTTCAGACTTTCATATTAATGACTCTAAGGCAGTCGTCGGTTCCATGTTCCTGACATCTCCAAACAATTTTATCGATGAGAGAAATAGCATTTTGCCATATGCTACTCCGTTCACTGCTGTATGTTGGGCAGAACTGCAGCAGATATTCGGCTTAAGATAATAATAATAATTATAGTTGCCCATCGCAAGTGAAGATGGCGGAAGCTACAGACTTGAGTTGTGACACATCTGTGCCGTGATCTCATGTGGCTAATTAGTCCTATTTTGGCCCTACAGGCCCTGCCACTTACGGGGCACACATGGTTAGAGTTGATAGTAGTGTTGCTGTGCATTCTGACCTTTCTTGCAGCACGCTTGCCTTCTGCCTTATCAGCTAAATTCTGTTCTGCAATGCGAGCGCCTTGAGTAATATTTGTCCGCCAGGCAGAGCAATCCTGTGCAATAGTCTCCCAGGAGGAGACATCAATTTTGAAGCTGCTCAACGATGCTTTCAGTGTGTCTTTGAAGCGTTTCTTTTTGTCCCCCTACTGTTCGCTTACACATCAACTGTACATCAACTGCTCTGGGAGGCGTTTTTCGGGCATGCGAACAACATATCCGGCCCATCTAATTTGGACCCTCTGCAGCAATGTGTAGATGCTTGAGATATGTGCTCTGTTGAGGGCCTCAGAATTAGATACTATATCATGCCACTTAATGCTGAGAATCCTGCGAAGACAGCTCATGTAGAAATGATTAACCTTCTTGACATGTCTGCTATACACTGTTCATGTTTCACAGGCATACAGGAGGGTAGTGAGCACTATTGCATGATACACTTTTATCTTGGTGGTAGCACTAAGTCTTTGTCGATCCCAGACATTTACTCTTAGTCTTCTGAAAGCCGCACTTGCCTTGACAATTCTGTTGTTGACCTCGGAGTAGATATTCGCATCTTTGGTAAGGGTACTGCCAAGATAAGTGAAGCTGTCCACCACTTGGAGACGTTGGTTCTTTACTGTGAAATTTGGTTCGCAGTAAGGTTTCTCAGGAGCAGGTTGCAACATTACTTCAGATTTCATCGTATTGACAATAAGACCAAAGTCATCACACGCTACAGAAAGCCTCCTCATATTGTTCTGCATGTTCAATTCTGTGCAGGTGTTGGGGGCGCAGTCGTCCGCAAAGACGAGGTCAGAGATCATTGATTCATTCACCTTCTTAAAAGACTGTAATCGTCTCAAATTGAAAAGCTTTCCATCTGTCCTGTATCTGATGTGTACACCGTCTCTACTGCCATGCGTAACAAGATATGATATTCGGCTTTACAGTGTTTGGACATCCTCAAGTGTATTTACATATTTTTCAGTATATGGTTTCAGGTGCATAATTTTCCACATATTAAATCGTTATCCTTTATGCGTATTACGACTACCGACTGGTTGAGCAGTTAGAACGCTTGCCTGTCGGCGGAAAAGTTACTGAGTTCCAGGATCAAATCCTGGTAGCATACTGCTGCAGTCACCCAGGTGTAAATGGGTACCTGGCTCACCTGTTTGCCCTACCTCATAAAGCTGAACATAGTATAGTGAAGTCTTTATCAGTGCACTCCCCTACAGCAATATCTGGTTTGGGTCTACTAGTAGCTTTTACTATAGTAGAGTAGAGCATGGAGATTCTGAGCGTCATAGATTTACAACGCTACAAATATCAAGTACGATGCAGATCTTAAATAAAGTAGTATAAAACAATTCCTGTACACATCTTTGTTTGCTTATATGTAATCTAAATCCTTTTTCTGTACATACACACAGACTCACTGTGGCGTTGTGTAAACAATGCCTTGTTATGATAGAAAGAAAGGAAATATCGACTAATCAAGTGCACGCAGCTCTCTCTCTCGCCGGTGAAATAGTTTGTAATGGCATGTAAACAAATGGAGAGATTTGCGCATAGGAGTACATAGACTTAGATGCATTAAAAGAGAATGGATGGAAGAAAAGACATGATATTAGTCTCGTTTGTCGAAGAAGAAGGCAAACTATATGCACGTCAAATGAAACGTTCCTACGTTAATATCGTTTTGGAGAAAATTAAAGGTAAAAGCGCCCGCATGATGAAAACTGCAGGGTCGATCGTCTTTAAAAATTTGATATAAATTGAAGTCAATACCAACTATAGAAAACTTTATAGAAAAGAAAAAGCAGAAGTTATGGAAAGTAAAAGGAGATATAGATAAAAGTCATGGATAGCAGGGGTGAGAAGCATGAAGAAGAATGCTGGACCCAGCTAACACAAACTCGCTCGAAGTCTGCAAAAATACACAGTTTGAGAACGGAAGCATTGTATTGCTTTCCGATACGCACGCGCGCTCTGTACAAAAAGGCCCAGCAGCGGAATTTTCAAACTACACACACACAGCAGAAGACATATAGACGGAGGGAAAGAGACACTCGTCAAGGCTATAATTCTATCATTTGTTGCCGGGCAGCTATCCATCACCAAACCGAGAGGGTGTGTAAATTTATTAATAATAATTTGTTCATTTGCAGCTTATTTAAATAGAATTGTGTCAGGATCAGGCCAAAGGACTGAACTGAAATTGAGTTGTAAATGCATAAAAGAATTCGATGCTTACCAACGCAAGCAGAAATGTCAGTAGGAGTGTTCAATTAAAACTATTATACTGGAATAATGGACATGGCCCTCCAGAATGTGAAAGGCGACGGTAACATCATAATCATGTATAAAACTGTATTATGAATTGATAAGGGTGGAATTAGGATGCCGTCAAATTACCACCTCTATCGACACCAGGTATTACAATGCAAGATGTGGGTGTCTTATCTGGTTTAGATTGTTGCTGTGTGTGTGTTGCAGTAGAACAGTTCAGGGTACACCACAGGCAACATGACGTGTAGAGTCATAAAAATGGTAACTTCGCTTTAGGTTTATACCATTTATTGCACGCCACAAAACAGTCATGATACTTATGTTATTATCAGCATAGGTACAACGAATGCAGCATTCAAACTCATGTTAAATGACAGTCATGTAGAAGTCAATACTCAATAGTTGTATGGAAAACAAATATCATAGCGAAGCTTGATAAATAATGCATATAACTTCTGCAACCGTGGTCAGCTGCAGATCCTTAATGTTCATAGACAATAATAATTATTCCTTCCTGATGCTAGCAGATCAGATGTATACAATACGTCCGTTTACTGTCTGCACGTGAGTAGCATACATGGATTACAGGTCAGCTCGACCTTTATAACCTTCCTAAGTCTAACCATCTGACTTGGACGTGATCTCTGATATAACGAATCCTGGAACACAGACAATAGTCTTGTTGGTCTAGAGCGACCCATATATATATAATTAGTTCAGGTATAAAGATACCGGTGACTTAATCCTAGTCAAAGTACCTCTCCATTTTGAATCACACAGGCGAGCAAAAAGGCGACAAAATGACGAACCTCTAGATGATAGCATAAAGTTCGATACAAGAGGAATTACCTTATTTCGGAAAAATCAACCATGAACATATGCCTCCAGGCAGGCTTGAATAATACGGGGAAATAGTCTAGTTAGCTAACTAACTCACAAAGACAATGTATTTCCCTCAGAGAATCACAAGACGCAAGGCGCGTCCGCTCGCAATCAGTCCATTTCTCAACTCCCCGACCTGGGCGGAACAACAAAACCACAACCCAGTCGAGACATGCGCAGAGCGACAATCTCTGAGTCGCTGTTCACAATAAGACGATTCTAAGAACATTCGAGATAAAAGTCTTACACAGTCGCGCCTTTTATGGACATGAACAGAAGCGTTAAGAAAGGTTTCAAACATCTACAACAGTTGACTGATACTACCAAATAAGGAGATATGGTCACGCTTCGTTCAAGACATTATAGACCGAACGTGTCTCTATACAAGAGGCGGTAAACTCATAAAAAATAGCAGTATCGATATATCGGGTTCTGTCCCTTTGACCATAAAATATATATAACATGCATTTCAGTCAAATAATGATCATACATACGAAAAACGATCATACAAAGACTTTGGAAAAAAGCAATTATTTTTGTGCGTAACATTACCGCACCCCTCCCGGGAAAAAAAAAAATGAAACATGTTATTTTTTTTTTTTTAAATCCTGGAGCCGGAAAAATCTAGGCTCCTAACGCACGTATGATGCGTGGATATACCTCACAACATCGCTCACCACTTGGAGCGAAACTGAGATCATATCCCAGGTCCTTGGAGAAAAATTTATCTAAGTATACGCGTATATATCCCAGGAAGGTGCCACCCAACACAAACCACAATGAGTCTGGCAAACATCATAATAAAAGTCAAAATTATTCTCATACCAATAATATGAAATTATCAAATTATTATTAGAATATCATACAATGTGTTGCAAATAGCGGTGTAATTTACTAATATACCGCACTATATTATTACATTATATAAAGTAATACATGTGTTGATCTTCGGTGACAGAAAACATTCAATAGAAGAAGATGTGGACATCATCCGCTCCCAATGTAGGATAGGACTTGATATACTCAAAGTTCCACAATGGACACAATCTCGCATCTTCAATGATGTGCTGCGAAAATATCAATAACACAAATCTTAAAGACAACTGGTAAATCTCTCAATAGACAATCCGGAAAAAAATTTATTTAAATGTGGCCGAGTGATCTTTTGGCCCGTATATCACTAACTAAGCCTTCTTAGATAATTACATGGTACAATGTTATAAATTTCCCTCAAAAAAAAAAAGTGAGACAAAATCTACTAACATGTCATTATAACATTGGACTGTATATCAGGAAATATATATATATGACAGAAGAATCATGTGGAATCGTGTGGGCATCTGGACAGAATGTCCGCCATTACATTATCCGAACCACGGATAGCTCGAACCGAGAAATGAAATGGTTGAAGAGCTATGGCATAACGAGTGGACCTCGAGCTCTTCAAGTTTTTGCTCTGAATAGCAGTAAGCGCTTTCTGGTCGGTTTCCACAATGAAATGTGCGCCTAGAAGAAATCTTTGTAACTTCAGAATAGACCATACCATAGCCAATAACTCACGGTCTAAAACCGAGTAATTCTTTTCTGCAGCATTTAATTTCCTAGAGATATACATCACCGGATGCAGGAGTATCAGAATACTCCTGCATTAGTGCTGCCCCAATCCCAGTTGACGAGGCGTCACTTCGAAGAACAAAAGTCTTCTCAATAGTAGGTAACCTAAGAATAGGTGGAGATGAAAATAGGTCTTTAACCTGGTCCAATGAGGATTGACATTCTTTTGACCAGCGGATCAAATTAGGCGACCCTTTCTTCAATAAAGTAGAAAGCGGTGCCATAATGGAGGACAGATTCGGAATGAATCGTCCGTAGAATTGGATCAATCCTAATAGACTCCTTTCTTGTTTCTTCGTATTATGGTCTGAAATGTTAAGAATTTTAGAAACATTGCAGTCCTCTGTCTTTAAAAGACCATGACCAACACGATGACCTAGGAAAGAAATCTCACTAAATCCTATAAAGGCTTTAGAGGGTTTTGCAGTCAAGTTATACTCGCGAAGAGTAGACAGTAATTCGTATAAACCCAAATAGTGATCTTCCCAGGAATCACTGAATAGACAGATATCATCTAGATATGCTATGACATCTGTACGATATGCGAGAATTCGCCGCATCATGCGTACGAATGTAGCAGGGGCGTTCATAAGACCGAAAGGCATGAAATTCCATTGGAATAAACCCCTAGGTGTAGAAAAAGCTCTAAAAGGTTTGGCACGTTCAGTTAGCGGGACTTGCCAATAACCTTTAGACAAATCTAGTTTGGTAAAGAATCTAGAATTAGAAAGTTTATTGAGTAGCTCTTCTAATGAAGGCATAGGTTCAGCGTCGAACTTCGTAACTTGGTTCAATTTGCGATAATCTACGCAAATGCGAATGTTATTATCCTTCTTTCGAACAATAACCATAGACGAAGAGTATGCTGAAGTGGATGGTTCAATGATTTCCAAACGTATCATTTCATCCAATTCTTTCTCGACTTGAGACTGGAAATGGATAGGTATTGGATAGGGTCTGACTCTGATAGGATTATGATCAGTTAGCACAATGTCATGTTCAATGACATGTGTGTGTCCCGGGATGTCTGTAAGAACATCCTGAAATGTTTGCAACATCGAAGAAACTTGTCGATGTTCCTCAGCGGAAAGATTTGGAGAAACGGTCACGTTTTTCCAAGATTCCGTAGAATAAAGTGGGACCATAGAAAGAGGAAGATTGACATCAGAAAAAGTAGTTTCCTCATCCTGTATAACTGACAGCGATGAGTATTGACCATGAGGTACTTGAGAATTGTCCGTTGCCTGGAAAATAGGCTGCAAATAGTCTGGTCTTTCATGAAATTCCGTGAGCATATTTATGTGGAAAGTTTTATGCTTTCCATCAATATCGACAACATAGTCGACATCAGAAATTTTGGAGACTATTGCATATGGACCTTTCCATGCAATTAGAAGTCTGTTCTCCCTTGAAGGAAGTAGAACGAGAGCTTTGTCACCTGGACAAAGTTGTCGTAGACATCTATTCTTATTCGCAAACTGCCTTGCCTTTTCTTTAGCAAATTCGGAAGACGAAGTTGCTAGTCTGCATGCCTCAATGATTTTTTTCCTAAGAGCAATGACGTACTCATAAGAAGACTGAGTCTCATCGCTAATATTATCGGCAGTGATTAGATCGTGAAGTAAAGACATAGGGCCGCGCGGTTGCGCGCCAAAGACAAGTTCAAAAGGGGAAAACCCCGTATGTTCATTGGGGACCTCTCTATACGCAAAGAGAGCCGCGGGTAAGACCCTGTCCAATCCTGAGGATGATCCTCAGTTATTTTACCCAGTAAAGTTTTTAGAGTCCTATTTAAACGTTCGACCAACCCATTAGACATTGGGTGATAGATACTGCTGAGAGACCTTTTTATATGTTTGGCGCTTAAAGAATTTATTATTATTATTATAGACATTACCTGTGACATAGTGTCTGATATCAGTTGAGTGCCATGGTCTGACAATATTTCTCCGGGAAAACCCAAGCGAGAAAATATCAGCCAAAGAGCGTCTGCGATATCAGCAGTTGAGATGCTCTTGAGAGGTATTGCCTCTGGCCAACGTGTGCACATATCGACACATGTAAGAATAAATTGATGTCCTCTAGCCGACTTAATTCTAAAAGGACCGATAATATCTATTGCCATTTTTTGAAAAGGGCGAATTGGAATGTCAGCAGCCTGAGTAGGCGCAGCATGTCGTGGTCCTTTAGATTTGACCTCCTGACATACTTTGCAAGAGCGACAGTACATTCGTATGTCCTTGCTCACAAATGGCCAAAAGAAAGCCGCAAGAACTCTCGACTTTGTACGGGAAAAACCCATATGTCCAGCACATTGCGAGTCATGAGCATGTTGCAATATTTGCACCCTCATGCTCTTAGGCACAAGAATTTGTGAATGAGTGGATGTAGTCGAGTCTTGTACCATACGTACAAGTACGCCGTTCTTCATAGAAATCCAAGATTTTCTATTAGTATTTTGATTAGGATCACCTTTTTTTTGCTAGAATGAAGAATTTTTTGTAACGACGGATCTTCTTCTTGCAATTTGATAAATGAGTCACGTGTAATAGTCAAGTGACTATTTTGTTCATTTACTTCATCATTATTAGTTAATGAAGTTTGAGGTGGATCCAGAGCATGTGCTCTTGTGACCACCATATTGGTAGCTTCAATGTTTTGCTCTTCCCAAACAGCAATCTGCTGTGGGGTACATTCCCTAACTCCGTGAATACGACCAATAATAAGGTCCGCAATAGGGTTTGGAAGTAGACACGCGTGGACCTCTCCCGTGAAGAAAGGAGTAGCAATATGTATTATGGCAGTAGGATATTTTTCCAACGTGCCACCAAATGTGACACATTTGATGACCTTTCCTGTAGCACAGAATGGATCTACAAGAGATTGCCTAACCCCGACAGTAGTACATCCAGAATCAAACAACACCGAGACTGGATTACTATTTACAAGCCCCTTATGTAATATAAGAGAACCTCTCCCATCATGAGCAACATTAGCAGGAAGAGCGGGCAAAGGATGACCACAGCTTAGAGTCCTAATGGTTTTCGGATCAAATAAAGTACTGCATTGGATACATTTATTTGCCCTACCAAAGTCAAAAGATGAGCATCCGATAGCATTATGGTCTTTATCATTATTAACCTGTTTATCTGCTCCCTGAGATTCTTGTTGAACAGAGTTTGTCTGTTGATATCTTTTTCTCTTCTGTTGCGATCTACCGCGACCATTATTGCCTCTGCAATTATCATTAAAGTCCCTACTGTAATTTTTATCCTGGTTTGAGTTCCAGTTTCCATAACTGTCATTACCATCTCTATACTGTTGAGAACCTCTATTATCCTGGTATTGAGGTCTCTGAGAAAAATATTTTCCTCTATACCGATTACCTTTGTGAAAATTTCTAAAGTTACCGGGCATAGAATACCGTGTAATATTAGGTTGTCTCCAGTTCTGGGAAGAAGAATCTCCCTGAAATTGATTACCATGGTTCTGGGCATAATTACGGTTACTCTTTTTATTGAAATTTTGCTGGCTACCCTGAAATTTACGCATAAAATTCGGGCCATAAGGTGCTGCCGAAGCAACTGGCAGACCTTCTTTTACCTTAGTGTTGCTAATGGTTATGTGAGGATGTGCAGTAACATACTGGCTACAGTATTCTTCCATTTCTTTTATATTTTTAGGCTTACGCTCATGAAGAAAAGAAAGAAAAGCTTCATTAACAGAAGACATAACCTTGTCTCTAAGAAGTAAGTCCATGAGGGCTTCAAATGTACTTTCTGTCTTAGACAGCTCAACCCATCGTAAAAAAGTAAGACGTATGCCTGAGATGAATTCTGAGAATTCAACTCCAGTTTCTGGTAACATGTTTTTAAATTTAAGACGATATCCGTCTTCGTTAAGTTGGTACTTCTTTAACAATGCCGCCCTGACAACCTCATAGTTGTTCTTGTCAGGCACATCTACCATACCCAACAAAGTCAAAGCATCACCTCTAAGTATCTTGGATAGATGATAAACATATAATGTTTTATCTATATTATGCACCTTACATGCACTTTCAAATCTATCTAGATAAAATGTTATATCATCAATTGAAGCATTGAATGCTGGTAAATTAAGCTTAAAATCAACAGCATTAGACTTATTAGCAGATGATACCTTATTGGCATCATTAGCATTACTAGATAACTTCAATTTTTCTAACTCCAAAGCTAAGAGTTTTTCTTCATGTTCCATTTTTGCTTTTCTCTCATCAGACTCTCTTTGTAACCTTCTTTCCTCAGCCTCAGCCTGTAACTTTCTTTCCTCAGCCTCAGCCTGTAACTTTTTCTCTAATCTTCTTTCTTCAGCCTCAGCCTGTTTTTCTAATCTTTTATTTTCAGCCTCTATTTCAAGTCTCTTATTTTCAGCTTCTTTTTCAAGTCTCTTATTTTCAGCTTCTTTTTCAAGTCTCTTATTTTCAGCTTCTTTTTCAAGTCTCTTATTTTCAACCTCAGCCTGAAGTCTCTTCTCCTGAGATTCTGCTTCTCTTTTTTGTTTTTCCATTTCCATTTGTAATCTCTTTTCATCTACCTGCATCTGCAGTTTTAAATTTTCAGCATCTATTCTCTTTTGTTCAGTTAGTTCTTTCATTTTCTTTTCCTCCGACTTCAATGCCTTGGCATATTGAACAGTCGCAAATTCTTCTAATTTATCACCTGTCTTCCCAAGGGCTTTACCCTGCTCAATAAAGTACTCAAATGTAGACATGATGTCTAAAATGTGAGAACAGAACCAGAAATAATTAATTATCTTATTTCAATCTTAATAGCAACAAGACTTAATAAAGTGCTTGTATAATTACTATGTTTACTCCAATCTCTGTGGGAAACAAGACTTGACACCAATTTGTATTATCAGTTGTACAATAATATCACAAGTCACCTCTTAATTATCAGTGCACTACCCAAATCAGTGCATAACCATCAGTTATTTATCATAACTGCACTACAATAGTGCATAAGCAACAAACCACCAGTTAGTTATGATAAGTGCACTATAGATCAATAGTGCATGAGCATATATGTAACAATAGTGAAAGCTAACTATGCAAGAACTATGCAAACAATAACAAGACAATGTAAACAATAACAAAGATCAAAGTCAAATGTAAACAACAACAAAGATCAAAGTCAATGTAAACAAAAACAAAGATCAGAGTCAATGTAAACAATAACAAAGATCAGAGTCAATGTAAACAATAACAAACAAATGACGCTACAGTGTATACACAAAAATATACTTAAAGAACTAAATAATAGAAAAGAGGAGACCTACAAATACAAACAATCGAAATCGAAACTAAAAAACAGAAAGAAAGAGAGAAACAAAAAAAAAATATACAAAAAACGAAAATAAAGCACAACTCGTCACAACTAAACAGATATAGCAACGATTGTCGCTAGCAAATTCCACAGTAGGAAATTCGCACAGTCCCTAACGAAAACGCTAACAGTAGAACCTCTGTGACGTGGTATCATCTACTGAAAGACACCGCCCAACCGAGAAAAACCCGCAGAAATATAAACATATAAATACAAATCCAAATAACATATAACATATAAACATGTAAATAGTGTGAAAATGTGAAAGACAGAAGGCTCAGTTAGAACATAAGGGCACAGTTCACAAACAAAACAGGCCACTTAACTTCTATGTATCCACAACGTCAGCACAGTTCAGAACAGGATGTGATCAGCATTCTTAGGACAATGATCCAACGTTGATCCATATCTGCTCTCGTAAACTGCCATGACGAAGGAAATGAGCTTCTAACAGGAAACAGCTTCTGAACTTGACCTTCTGAATTTGCAACAGTAATTCTGAGACCGGAACAGTTGTTACGGCACTTGTCCTTCTTTTCAACAGATCAGGAAATCCATTCGCTCGGTACTTGTCCTTCTATTTGTAGACAAACTTCAATACCGCCGAGCAGCGCCGGGTAGTTTCAAAATATCAACAACTGTCAGTACTGCTGCGTCTTTCAAAAAAAAATTTCATCAATGGTGATGAATAGCAACTGCAATGTTGTCTTGTAGTCTGCTGATGATGTCTGGGTTTGTTGACCCCCTTGAGAGTTGGTACCAGAATAAACCAACTATTGGCCACCATGAATTGATAAGGGTGGAATTAGGATGCCGTCAAATTACCACCTCTATCGACACCAGGTATTACAATGCAAGATGTGGGTGTCTTATCTGGTTTAGATTGTTGCTGTGTGTGTGTTGCAGTAGAACAGTTCAGGGTACACCACAGGCAACATGACGTGTAGAGTCATAAAAATGGTAACTTCGCTTTAGGTTTATACCATTTATTGCACGCCACAAAACAGTCATGATACTTATGTTATTATCAGCATAGGTACAACGAATGCAGCATTCAAACTCATGTTAACTGACAGTCATGTAGAAGTCAATACTCAATAGTTGTATGGAAAACAAATATCATAGCGAAGCTTGATAAATAATGCATATAACTTCTGCAACCGTGGTCAGCTGCAGATCCTTAATGTTCATAGACAATAATAATTATTCCTTCCTGATGCTAGCAGATCAGATGTATACAATACGTCCGTTTACTGTCTGCACGTGAGTAGCATACATGGATTACAGGTCAGCTCGACCTTTATAACCTTCCTAAGTCTAACCATCTGACTTGGACGTGATCTCTGATATAACGAATCCTGGAACACAGACAATAGTCTTGTTGGTCTAGAGCGACCCATATATATATAATTAGTTCAGGTATAAAGATACCGGTGACTTAATCCTAGTCAAAGTACCTCTCCATTTTGAATCACACAGGCGAGCAAAAAGGCGACAAAATGACGAACCTCTAGATGATAGCATAAAGTTCGATACAAGAGGAATTACCTTATTTCGGAAAATCAACCATGAACATATGCCTCCAGGCAGGCTTGACTAATACCGGGAAATAGTCTAGTTAGCTAACTAACTCACAAAGACAATGTATTTCCCTCAGAGAATCACAAGACGCAAGGCGCGTCCGCTCGCAATCAGTCCATTTCTCAACTCCCCGACCTGGGCGGAACAACAAAACCACAACCCAGTCGAGACATGCGCAGAGCGACAATCTCTGAGTCGCTGTTCACAATAAGACGATTCTAAGAACATTCGAGATAAAAGTCTTACACAGTCGCGCCTTTTATGGACATGAACAGAAGCGTTAAGAAAGGTTTCAAACATCTACAACAGTTGACTGATACTACCAAATAAGGAGATATGGTCACGCTTCGTTCAAGACATTATAGACCGAACGTGTCTCTATACAAGAGGAAGTAAACTCATAAAGAATAGTAGTATCGATATTTCGGGTTCTGTCCCTTTGACCATAAAATATATATAACATGCATTTCAGTCAAATAATGATCATACATACGAAAAACGATCATACAAAGACTTTGGAAAAAAGCAATTAATTGTGCGTAACATATTTATTCATGTATTATATTAGAATGATCTATGCAGATGGATACCTGTCTTGTATCGCTATAGCTAATCATAACTGATCCATGCATCATTCATAAACATGCAAACATCTGAACACTCTCATTCATGGACACATAGGCTTGTGGAACCTATGACCAAAGGCTAGCCACTTGTCACGTATTGTCCCTAGGTTAATTCGTGTCACACTACACCAGAGGTCTAGAATCCTAGGTCAATAAGTGCATTCCTGGACCAACACAAGAGCATCAGTTGCCACATTTATAATGTTGCAATTTTGAGTTTTAATGAATTATTGATTATCATTGCTTAGTTACATAGCAAAGGTGGCATCTTAGGCCCTGACTTTAATCTGAATACTATCTGAAGCAGAGACCTTCACAGCCGTGACTATCCTGTGATACCAGTGCTCTTCTCTGACACTGGAACTACATTCTTGTCAGACAGAATTCTTCTTCTGTTCTTTCAGTAACTACCGGTACTACTTTTTTTTGTGTGTGCGTACGCCCGCTATTACTCGAGGCGAAATCTCAGGTTAGTATGTCTAACCTGAGACTGATTTTTACGTGAGTATCCCATTTTTACTTGTACAGAGACAGGTGTCCCTCGCCATTCAGGCACATACTCGCCGATTTCGGAGGTACCCATTAGAGCTGGGTCGGCTCAGGAGCCGCCAGTCCCTGGTCGACGACACGCCTTCAAATGTCCTCGCCAGGGCTCGAGTCAATCCAGTCCAAATCCTGGTCGACGAAAAATCGTCATATGTCCTCGCCCGGGTTTGATCCTGGGTAACCCGGTCGCCAGCGTAGTTTGGTAATCAGTACACAAACGCGGCTCCCAAGTATCTACTACTGACTACTACATTCATAAAAACCTTTCGCTACACCCACACATACACACACACACAGATACGTGCACATGTAAACGCGCAAGCACTCTTAAAGAAACAACTGACTTAAGTAGTAATCATGTTTTACAACCGGGCGCGTCCATTTGAAGTGAGGTATTGATATGGAATCTTCAGTATGTTTTCTAAGCGGGTGTGACAAGCTCTTCTGTGCTCCTCGTGATGATCTCGCGATTAAAGGATACGAGTTCGGCGTTATCCAAACAAACTGAACTTTTATGTGTAAAGAAACCATGGTTACAACGATTGACAAGAACTCAAAAAACTGCACGCGAAAGATCGGAATACACTCAAAGTCCCTGGATGTGTGTTTGCCTTTGATACGGTCTAATAACCTCGGGAGAAGTGGAGCAATTAAAATGAAATAGAAAAACTATGAGAAGAATTTTTTTTCTAATGCGCTGGAGAAGCTATTGATCGAACACGAGGGTTCCCAACCCTTCTTCGGTCCGCATACCCTCTTGGATTTTTAATAAACGTTCCAGTTCTCCGGTTCGTCTGATTGCCAGAGTGATTAGTGCTGAACTGTCGAAGCAAAGGTGGCAGGTTCGAAAGACAATGGTGTCAAGCTAGAGTCTACACAGCTGTAAGTTGTAACCTGACTCTGCTCTTGAGTTAGGGAAGGCAAAGACAGCGAGGAAGAGAACTGGTCACGCAGTCTCTCGAAGCTAGACCTAGTAATGTGAAATCTTCAACATCTAACTCCACTATGGCAGTATTTTCTATGGGACTACCTTTACCTTACCCCCTTATTCAACACGATAGGAAAATAAATTATAGAATTTCCCTTGCACAGGCATATTCAATACCATAATACCCGCCGTAAGTACTTCGGTCGGTCGGTCGGTCAGTCACATTTTGCACACCGTCATTGAGACATGTTGTCATAAAAGAAATGTTAGTTATTTAGTCAATTTACGGTCCATTAGATCATTATTACTGCTCCACATGTCATTTAGCTCAGGTTACTCCATGTCTTCATATTTAATACATCCATATAATTTTCACTGCAGATATCTAATGACGGTCGCCTGCAATGAAATGACCACAGAAGTGATAGTACCGTCTGTAATACATGTAACAGAAACAACACACTGTAATTAATAACCTGTCAATGTTGACGAGTTATTGCTAGTTAAAATATAATCAAACATATATTCAAAACTTTCCCTTGTTCATGCACATAAGAATGTAAACAAACATGTTCATTAATTTATTTATAAAAAAAAACACTATATAAATTATATTAAAACATATGTATAGTATCATACAGTTGTCACATGTTCATCAGAACACAATCACATAAATTAGCGAGACCTTTTATTCTATGTCTTCACAATCAACATTTTTATTCTTGGTACAGTTTTTGGAAGCGATACCCGTATATCATGTTCGGCTTCCGGTGTGTGTCTTGCTTTTCATTTGATTGAGATGACTCGCCTTTTTCCTCCTCCTTCTACTTCTTCTTCTTCTGCGTTCGGTTTGTAGTCATGCTAGATCTGCAGGTCTGTCGCTAGGACAAACGTTTACAGCCTTTTCCAGGTCAGCGCGGCAGTCCCATTGCTTCTGCTTGAGCTCAGAATCCCTTGACCAGGTCGGACGTCGTGGTTTCCTCCAATTCACAACTTTTACACAATTACTACTGCTTTTGGAATATTTCAATAAGTTAACATAGAAATTAACCGAATATTCGCTGTAACCCCTTGAGAAGCTTCTTGTATCCCAGGCGCGGAACCCCTGATTTAACAGAAAGCAGTCTTCTTTCATTTTAGCCCAAGAAGCTTGGCGTTGTTTGATTGGTGGTTTCTATATACACGTCCTGGAAAATATGTTTATATATAGAATGTCTTAACTACCAATCGGATTCCTTAGGCGTGCTAGCAACCAGTTATGTACTCGAATACAACAAAACCGGGTTCTGGAGTATTTTTTATTGATTACACAATTTGTATTAATCAAGGGCCTTTCGTATTTCTTTACGTTCGCGTAATCACAGGGATAAAACGGGTTGTAATTCGTATAACGTTCCAGCCCGGGAGTGCAGGAGTAGCATTTTCTCATGGTATGGTTACGTGATAAACACTGCACGAACCTTCGGGGGCGTGGGAATCGATAATGATACGGGTTTTTCTTCGGCAGTGCGACAATTGTATATTTGTTTAAAAACAAATTGTTGCTTGGAGAGCGATCGTTAAAGATTTAAAAGCTTAAATTGACATATGATGTTTAATATACTTCTTTGCAATCTTACACTTTGGCGATGTGTGTGTATGTGGGTTTTTGTGTAGGGGGTCTTCTTACAAATAGCATGCTTGGGTAAGTGTTAGCATTTGTCCCTCGTGGCAAAGTTACTCTGATGCGGTATTGAGACTTGGTGGCATCAGCTCCAGTCGACCTAGCTATAAATTAGTACCACATTCTGCTGTTAAGTTTAGGAAGGCAACGGCATCGAGGACAGGAACCAGTCACTCCATCTCAAGAAAGCTTGACATGGTATTGTCGTGACGTTTCACTTTCTCATCAACTCTTTTTTAGTGTCTAAAATTTAATACTTTTTAACATATTGTCACGTAGGTCTTTATGTCATTAAATTACCTACATCTTCTTCCTATTCTCTCACCCTAATCCTTTCAGTTATATTCTTTCCATACTTGTTTTTCCTGTATTTTTCGCATCATTCGGTTGCGAAAAATATTTTCTTCAGTATTTTTAAACTTTACCTGTTTCTTTCTCAACACTGAGAATCGCGCTAGGACGATATTACGTAGATGTCAGGGCTGCAGGGCGTCAGAAGGCGTGATAAGTCGGTTCGCTGAACATAGGACGTAGACAATCGTCTACATTCTCACCGAGCGCGCGAGCTTCTTCTCGGCATAAGTCCCGGTGAGGTGTGATACTTTACATCTGCACCGGTCAGTATTCAGACATTTGTCTGAAAAAAATCCCAAACTGACACTGTGGGCCATGGTCAGCTGTAGTGTGAAAACTGCCCTGCATTGGAGACAGGTTGTCTGAGATTTCGCAACTGACACGCAGAAAGTGGCAGTTTACGACAGCCTCTTCTAGTTACGTAGTTGTTATGAGAAAGGGGAAATTATTTCGTTTTTGCGAAATAAACGTTCATCTCTTTGTCTGGTTTTCATATATGCTAGAATGAGCTAGATTTCATTATCACTCAGTAACTTCGCAGTCAAGACTAGAACAAGCCTTGTTCGATTTCTAAAAATCTCTGTTAAAAGAGATGGCCTTTAGTTTGATCGAAGTGGTTTAGTTCTTAGGAATTCTGTGTTTGAGGTATCATATATTATTATCTAGTATATCTAGTATTTTGTGAAGTGTTTATAAGTGCTAAATCGCTATTTATTTCTCTAGGTAGATCTGGTGCAGAGCGAATAATTTATAAGTCTGTATTAATTTCTAGTGACGTGTCTCAGTGGAAAGCAGGATAAATTATATTTCCAGCTTAAATTCAGTCGGCTATTACTAAATTTAATTTAACTGCTAAATAATCAGACGAGAACATAATTTTCAAACTAACTTATAACTGCTAGACTAGATGTCTCATGAGTCGTGACGAGAATATATTTATATATATCTCTAATTCATGATGATTAATTTATGACTATAACTTATTTCACGGGAGGTGTTAAATGATAAGTTAAGGTTTACGCCCGCAGTTAAAATATAAGTATACCCTTAAACATAGGATGTATAAATATTTCATATATATGTTTCTTTATACAGAGATTTCTGTGGTAACCTAACTATACCAGCGTTACGTACTGATGAACCTATCCTGTGAAGACTAAAAAAAAAAAACTTTTCCCTTAAAGACTTGGTCGTAAGCTTTTTCAAGAACTTTAACGTGAACTGAAATAACGGGCCCAGTGTGCCTGAATTAGTCCTTCCAGAAACGATATTCTAAAGTACAGCCTTTGTGGCAAGTAACATTATTCATAGCATTAAACTTTCCGACATCTTTTTGACCAAATGTGTGGTGAACCCTGATTATCTGTTGAGAGAAGCTGTCCACCGGTCATTTTCCTAATTTAGGGAAACCTCGTGTTCTGACATTGTGTGCTCGCTTAACCCTAATTCTTACTTCGTGAGTCAAGATACACTAACTTTAGTCTGAAATAGCTTACGCCTGAAGCTGATGCTCCCCGGAGAAATTTCTGAGAAAAACTAAAACCAGCAAACCACTCTGTAGAGCTGGGATCCGTTTCAGTGAACGACAGAACAGACAAAGGGTGTGAATGTTACCAAGGTTGCGCCAGACGGCAAGCTACATCACGTATGTAATTAGTACAGGGCCCTGATGAAAGAACCGAGTGAAAGTAGACGGTGTGAGGTATGTGAATTTCACCCATGTTTGTAATTCCATTTATGAAACTTGTTGTCAATGCAAGAATATTTTTTTGACTTCCCTCAGGTTAAAACCTACTACATCTAAGTCGGTTCATATTTGTTTACGAGGAAAGAAAGAAAAATTATTAGACAAACTCATATGTATCATTGAATCTCCTGGCTTTCACTTTACTCATAACGGGACTGTGGGCTTACCTTGAGGGGGTGAGATCATATTGGGGTCTATCATTTCTTGTAGCAATTTCATTGATTATTGTTTTGACCACGTGTATATGTTTATTTTCTTTTCTTGATGAATTTTATGTGTTGTGAGGAAATTTTTAGCTGATAAATAAAAACTTCCCTTTGAAACTAAAAGCAGCGTGTTGGTCAGCTCGTTCAGAATATATATATATATGTAATCATTTTGATAGTCTTCCCACGTCTGTGTGTCTACCTGTTGACACTGGTGTGTGTGCACGTGAGTGGTATGTTCATTACATATTAGCATATGTTGTCAATAGTCTGTCCGACTCTTACATAAGTGTCGTAGAAGATAGGCCTGAGAGAGAGAGAGAGAAGAATCTTGTCTTTTTCCAGGGGACCGTTCTATTGATTCGCTACCACTGCACTCGTGGAAAGATCTATTTCTGTATTAACTCTCACTGCAGCTATCACTGATTCTATCTATTCAGAAGGGACCAACCAAAGTCTTAATTTCCTATCAAAAAATCTACGACAAATGGGGTCTCGCCCGACGGATTTTTGAACTTAGAATAGGAAGACGAGACGACTAATATCAGCTCGTCTTTAAAGATTTTTATTCTGTAATAGAGTAAGAGTGTGATGTCTTGTGAGTTGTTATATCTTTAAATAATTTATCCCCTAGACTAACGATCTGTGTACGAGCGTGCTGACCACACAAACTGATAAGTTTTTTTTCCACAGCATTAAGAAGCATTATACATTTGGTTTACAGGTTGATTTTGTCGGAATACATGTTAATTAATGTTGATTGTAATACTAAACGCTGGTAAAGTTTTGTGAGTGTATAACATTCACAAGGGTTCTGAAGCAGGAAGGTGTTTGAACTAAAGTTAAGGAGTGCGTTTCGGACTATTCGTCCAGATTAATTGCCTCCCTCACCCTAACTGTCTTCAGGGGTAAACTTATAGTGGATTTAAAAAATTAAGGGATTATTTTTCTCTTTAATTTTTGCTATAATCATTGTGTTTTCCACTGTAGCAACTTATTTTTCAGGGATTAATCCTAACTACCATTTAGTTGGCGTAGTCGTGTTTTGCATTAAGTGCTTTATTGCCGATAATAGCAGCGATAGTTAGATTTTATTTTGGAGGAGGTATCCCAGGGTTAAGGATATCATCTTTTGTATTTTTGGAAATTTTTTCTCGTAAGTGTTAGGAACCAGGTTATTCTTTTTCCTATTTTCTATCTCCACGTGTCTCAGTCACTGACCTAATATGGCCGAGAGGGCAAAGCTTAGACAACTCCTCAGGGACGAAGCGAGAGAGGAGGGACTGGAAGGAGAAGAAGCGAAAGCTTTTGTCAGGGACGAACTTGAGAGATATGATGCGGAGAGGAAAGAAGAAGAACTAAAGAGGAAAGAAGAAGCAGCGGAGAGGAAAGAAGCGGAAGACCGTCTATTACAGCAGAAGAAGATGGACGAGGAAATGGAAATTCGCAGGATGCAGCACGAGGAAAGAGAAAATGAGCAACGACGACAGCATGAGCTGGCGCTTAAAGCTCTAGAACTCCAAAGTCGTGGTGCTGCCTCTACCTCCAGCAATGGAGAATCTTCTCCTCATTCCTCCTTAACTGATCCTTCTAACACTCAATCTCTTCAACTAAACGCCATGTCTTTCACTCTAGAATCTTTTCCTTGTCCAAATGAGAAGATTGACACATGGTTAGAAAAATTTGAGAAAATTGCAACTCTGTACGGGTTAGAGAGGTCGCGTTGGAATGAAACTTTCCCAGGCCCTAAAAGGTTCTGCTTATGATGTTTATTCTAAGCTGGAAAGTAGCCAACAAGACGACTATGATGTGTTGAAGAAAGCGTTACTGGAGCGCTTTGAAATGAACGCTCGCAAATTTTTGCAACTGTTTCGCAACAGCAGAAAGGAGAATTCTGAATCTTTTCACCAGTTCTCTTCCCGTCTAAAGGGATATTTGACAAAGTGCCTTGAGCTCTCGCAGCTCCCCTCTACCTATGAAGGTCTTGAGGAATTTGTTTTAACAGAACAAATAAAGAACACTTTGTCTGCTGATACCCGGAGATTTCTAGCTGAGCAGGGGGCAGAAAAACTTGAAGACATTTTGGAAAAGTCTGAGCGTTATCACAATGCGCTGGCTGAACTACCGGCCACAAAGCGGAAACCGACAGAGGAGCATTTTCGAAAACATAACCTAGAGCAATCTTCTCAGGCTTCTAACCAAAATAACCACAGAGAAACTGGACCTCAAAACCCCCCTCCTGAAAAATCCAAGTTCTACAAGAACAAGTACCCCAACCACCCCAAACAGTCTGATCAACCCGACCGCCCTACATGGCAGCGTAGCCAGAAAGGACAAGGTGGCAAAGGGAGAACCCCTGAGCACGGGACATATGATCAGACCGAGCACACCGAGCCGAAACGCATCGGATGCTTATTAACAGTCTCGCAAGGTGGAATTATTGACAGTGATTCCCAACCTGTTGGGGATGGACCCTCAACGCGAGGTACTGTTATTTTGAACGGTTCTCAAACTTCTTGCTTATTTGACACGGGGCTTTCTTACGATTGCATTGTTGCCAGAAACCTGGTCAAACCCGGTCAAGAGACAGCAGAGACCGTCCAACTTTGTGGAGTTCGTAAGAGTGATGCACCTACAGCGCTTCCCATTGCATTGGTGGAGATACACTCTGATTTTGTCAGAGGCATGATCAAAGCAGCTGTTATGGATGATCCCATCTACCCAGTCATACATGGCGGGAGATACGTGTGTATTGGGAAACCGGAAGAGCCGATTGTGGCAGCAGTAACTACAAGAGGGCAAACCAAGAAGGAACGGGAGCCTGCGCCTAATTTGTTACCTATGGAACTTAAAGAAGCGCAATACAAGGACCCTACTTTGGCACCCTGCTTTAGGAAACTGCCCATGGCTAAGGAACCCAAACAGCACGGGGACATTTTTTCTAAGGATGGCGTACTTTATCGGAGAACGGGCAAGCCTGACCAAGGTTACAACCAGCTCCTAGTACCGAAACAGTACAGAAGCCAAATCCTAGAAATGGGGCACTCTCTTCCCTTCAGCGGACATATGGGACAGAACGCCACAAACCAACGTATAACCACTCATTATTGGTGGCCAGGAGTAAAAACACTGATATTATCAGGTACGTCAAATCCTGTGCCCAGTGCCAACGTGTACCACCCAAGCAACGGACACCCCCAGTCCACATGGGTGAAATGCCAATAATGGGAACACCATTCGAACGGGTTGTGATCGACATTTTAGGGCCTTTCGAAAGGACTAAAAGAAGGAACAGGTTTATCCTGACCTTAGTCGATACATGCACTTTATGGGCAGAAGCTATCCCGCTAACATGCGCAGATGCCAAGCATGTCGCAGAAGCCCTCGTGCAGATTTTCACTCGGTTGGGATTCCCGCAGCAAGTGTTGACGGATAACGGATCTCCATACCGAAACCTGTTGATGGATGAGATCGTTAAGATCTTGAGGACCCAACACATCCACACTAAGCCATATACTCCGACCGGAAATGGGCTCGTGGAACGTGCTAATGGAAACCTCAACATGATGCTAAGTAAACTGGCACAAGTGAAACCTGAAGATTGGGACCTTTGTATTCCTGGAGCTTTATTTGGCTACAGAGAATCTCCTCATACTTCCACAGGATTTCCGCCAGCGACACTCTTATTCGGCAGACCCATTAAGGGCCCGCTTGAAGCCTTACTTCAGTCTCTGACAGACGAGAAGGCTGATGAGACAGTTGTCTCAGCCAGTAAATATGTGTCGGTTTTAAAGGAAAGGTTGAAACTAGGGTGGGACCTAGCAACGACTAACTTTAAGCGAGCTCGCACAAAGCACGCTAACCGATACAGGAAAGTCGCGAAAGAGAGAGAACTGGAAGCAGGAGAGAAAGTTTTGGTGTTACTCCCTACCGAGAACAACCAACTGAAGATCGGATGGCAAGGGCCGTTTACCGTCCTGAAAAAGATTTCTAAGGCTAACTACCAGATCTCTATTCAAGGAAAGGAGAAGGTTTTCCATTTAAATCTCTTAAAGAGATACTTGGAAAGACCAGTGCCAACCTCCGACCATCTCCTGACGATCGCCAGAGCTGACGAAGATGATGATAGTGGCAGGGATATTCCACCGCTATCACAGGAAATCTTTCAAAAATGTCAGAAGCGGCGACGCTCTTTCAAGCGCGCATGGGAGACATTCCAGAGGAAGGAAACTTTGGGGAGTAGACTCGAGTAGGAATTGGAGAGAGATGGAGGGGGAAGATGAGAGGGAAGAAGACAGACACCCCGAAGCTACGGTTATAGGAAATTTAATTCCATAACGTAGACATGGAGTGCTTCCATATCTTAAGGGGGGACGTCCTGTCACGTAGGTCTTTATGTCATTAAATTACCTACATCTTCTTCCTATTCTCTCACCCTAATCCTTTCATTTATATTCTTTCCATACTTGTTTTTCCTGTATTTTTCGCATCACTCGGTTGCGAAAAATATTTTCTTCAGTATTTTTAAACTTTACCTGTTTCTTTCTCAAAACTGAGAATCGCGCTAGGACGATATTACGTAGATGTCAGGGCTGCAGGGCGTCAGAAGGCGTGATAAGTCGGTTCGCTGAACATAGGACGTAGACAATCGTCTACATTCTCACCGAGCGCGCGAGCTTCTTCTCGGCATAAGTCCCGGTGAGGTGTGATACTTTACATCTGCACCGGTCAGTATTCAGACATTTGTCTGAAAAATCCCAAACTGACACGGCGCTCACTGTGGGCCATGGTCAGCTGTAGTGTGAAAACTGCCCTGCATTGGAGACAGGTTGTCTGAGATTTCGCAACTGACACGCAGAAAGTGGCAGTTTACGACAGCCTCTTCTAGTTACGTAGTTGTTATGAGAAAGGGGAAATTATTTCGTTTTTGCGAAATAAACGTTCATCTCTTTGTCTGGGTTTTCATATATGCTAGAATGAGCTAGATTTCATTATCACTCAGTAACTTCGCAGTCAAGACTAGAACAAGCCTCGTTCGATTTCTAAAAATCTCTGTTAAAAGAGATGGCCTTTAGTTTGATCGAAGTGGTTTAGTTCTTAGGAATTCTGTGTTTGAGGTATCATATATTATTATCTAGTATATCTAGTATTTTGTGAAGTGTTTATAAGTGCTAAATCGCTATTTATTTCTCTAGGTAGATCTGGTGCAGAGCGAATAATTTATAAGTCTGTATTAATTTCTAGTGACGTGTCTCAGTGGAAAGCAGGATAAATTATATTTCCAGCTTAAATTCAGTCGGCTATTACTAAATTTAATTTAACTGCTAAATAATCAGACGAGAACATAATTTTCAAACTAACTTATAACTGCTAGACTAGATGTCTCATGAGTCGTGACGAGATATATATAAATATATATCTCTAATTCATGATGATTAATTTATGACTATAACTTATTTCACGGGAGGTGTTAAATGATAAGTTAAGGTTTACGCCCGCAGTTAAAATATAAGTATACCCTTAAACATAGGATGTATAAATATTTCATATATATGTTTCTTTATACAGAGATTTCTGTGGTAACCTAACTATACCAGCGTTACGTACTGATGAACCTATCCTGTGAAGACTAAAAAAAAAAACTTTTCCCTTAAAGACTTGGTCGTAAGCTTTTTCAAGAACTTTAACGTGAACTGAAATAACGGGCCCAGTGTGCCTGAATTAGTCCTTCCAGAAACGATATTCTAAAGTACAGCCCTTGTGGCAAGTAACATTATTCATAGCATTAAACTTTCCGACATCTTTTTTGACCAAATGTGTGGTGAACCCTGATTATCTGTTGAGAGAAGCTGTCCACCGGTCATTTTCCTAATTTAGGGAAACCTCGTGTTCTGACATTGTGTGCTCGCTTAACCCTAATTCTTACTTCGTGAGTCAAGATACACTAACTTTAGTCTGAAATAGCTGACGCCTGAAGCTGATGCTCCCCGGAGAAATTTCTGAGAAAAAAAAAAAAACCAGCAAACCACTCTGTAGAGCTGGGATCCGCTTCAGTGAACGACAGAACAGACAAAGGGTGTGAATGTTACCAAGGTTGCGCCAGACGGCAAGCTACATCACGTATGTAATTAGTACAGGGCCCTGATGAAAGAACCGAGTGAAAGTAGACGGTGTGAGGTATGTGAATTTCACCCATGTTTGTAATTCCATTTATGAAACTTGTTGTCAATGCAAGAATATTTTTTGACTTCCCTCAGGTTAAAACCTACTACATCTAAGTCGGTTCATATTTGTTTACGAGGAAAGAAAGAAAAATTATTAGACAAACTCATATGTATCATTGAATCTCCTGGCTTTCACTTTACTCATAACGGGACTGTGGGCTTACCTTGAGGGGATGAGATCATATTGGGTCTATCATTTCTTGTAGCAATTTCATTGATTATTGTTTTGACCACGTGTATATGTTTATTTTCTTTTCTTGATGAATTTTATGTGTTGTGAGGAAATTTTTAGCTGATAAATAAAAAAACTTCCCTTTGAAACTAAAAGCAGCGTGTTGGTCAGCTCGTTCAGAATATATATATGTAATCATTTTGATAGTCTTCCCACGTCTGTGTGTCTACCTGTTGTCACTGGTGTGTGTGCACGTGAGTGGTATGTTCATTACATATTAGCATATGTTGTCAATAGTCTGTCCGACTCTTACATAAGTGTCGTAGAAGATAGGCCTGAGAGAGAGAGAGAGAGAGAGAGAGAGAGAAGAATCTTGTCTTTTTCCAGGGGACCGTTCTATTGATTCGCTACCACTGCACTCGTGGAAAGATCTATTTCTGTATTAACTCTCACTGCAGCTATCACTGATTCTATCTATTCAGAAGGGACCAACCAAAGTCTTAATTTCCTATCAAAAAATCTACGACACATCCTAACAATGTCATACTCCCACCTGGTCTCCTTGGTAGTGAGATCGGATGCCTAGCCTTCTTGGATATGGGCGAAAAAAATAGGAGGTTCCGTGTGCATGTTGCGCACGTTAAAAATCTCACGGCAGTTGGAAATCTTAAGGATTAGGCCTATAAGGCCGCTGCCCTGGCAAAATTTACAAAATTAAAAACCTACCTACCACAAAAATATTGGGATTCTTGCCGGTGCTACGGAGTTCGTGCACTGTACCGAGATCCTCCTTGTGGGATCTAAGAGAGGAGATCGAAGCACTGATGGAGTAGTCCGTGTGCAATGAAGATAGTCCTTAAATCCAAAACCAAAACAATACCTTGTTCTGGAATTCCCAGGGACAGAGAAAAAGGTAAAAAAAGTTGAACGAACGAACGAACTTTATTTTCAAAGGGTTGAGAATTGGGCACGCAGGCCCGTCTGACATTCTGCATTTCTTTCTCCCGTCTGTCATACTGAATTCATTTATTCTCACATGCATATTACATATCAATTTAAAATAATTCAACGTTGTGAAAGTAAAATAAAATAGCATACTCATATTCACAGAATCTAATTATTACAATGAAATAAAATATGTTAAAAGGTGGAAACTAATTATTACCATGAAATAAAATATGTTAAAAGGCGTAAACTAATTATTACCATGAAATAAAATATGTTAAAAGGTGCAAACTAACTATTACCATGAAATACAATATGTTAAAAGGTGCAAACTAATTATTACCATGAAATAAAATATGTTAAAAGGTGCAAACGAATTATTACCATGAAATAAAATATGTTAAAAGGTGCAAACTAATTATTACCATGAAAAAAAATATGTTCAAAGGTGCAAACTAATTATTACCATGAAATAAAATACTCGTATATTGAAGTGTCCAAACTAATTATTACCATAAAATAAAATGTTAAAAGGTGCAAACTAATTATTACCATGAAATAAAATATGTTGAAAGGTGCAAACTAATTATTACCATGAAATAAAATAATCGTATATTGAAGTGTACAAACATCATTAGAACTTACATTTGATATTATAAGTACTTACCACACCGCTCTAGCGACCGGGTGATCCAGGATCAAACCCGGGTGACGGCATTTGAGGATTTTTCGTCGACCGGGATTTGGACTGGATTAACTCGAGACCTGGCGAGAACATTTGAAGGAGTGTCGTCGACCAGGGATTGGCGGCTCCTGAGCCGACCCAGCTGTAATGGGTACCTCCGAAATCGGAGAGTATTTGCCTGAATGGCGAGGGACACCTGTCTCTGTACAAGAAAAAAGGGATACTCACGTAAAATCAATGTCAGGTTAGACATAAAAATAATAACCTGAGATTTCGCCACGAGTATTAGCGGGCGTACGAGAAAAAAAAAGAAATATTATAAGTACAAACATCATCATCATAACTTACATTTGATACACTTACTTTCTTAGTCGTTCCCATTCTACCGTGAGGTGTAGAGGTTTGGAAGAGAGAGCGCCAGACTATTTTATCGGCTGTCTTCCTCCTGGCCTGGTTCCATTCTAGTCCTCGGTCCTTCAAAGATTGTCTAATGTTTTCCTCCCAGCAGACTCTGGGTCGTCCCGGGGGTCTGGATCCCTGGCTCTTTGTTTCATATGCTTGACGTGGTAGCCGATCTTCTTCCATTCTGCAGACATGGCCAAACCATCTTAGTTGGGACTGTTCTACTTGGGTCTGCAGGGGGTGGCATTTTAGGCCTTGACGTATCGTCTTGTTGTGGACCTACATTTGATATTATAAGTACAAACATCATCATTAGAACTTACATGTGATATTATAAATACAAACACCATCATTAGAGCTTACATTTGATATTATAAGTACAAATATCATCATTAGAGCTTACATTTGATATTCTAAGTACAAACATCATCATTAGAGCTTACATTTGATATTATAAGTACAAACACCATCATTAGAACTGTCGCGAGAGGCGAGTAATTTTGCATTTAGATTCTTAAAACCTATTGCCGATATTTTGCCGATAAAAGTTACAAGGCATGAGAAAGCATTCAATGGTGAATACCCATTGTTCACAATAGACAGCGCTCGGTGTAAGCCATGGGAAAGCCACACAATTTGCAGGGAATGTTTACACAACAATGAGACATTAGCTAGCCAGGTAGTCGCGAATACGACTCAGTGTGTTTACACAACGGCAGTCATACACAAATATTATTTTGCCTAGTCATAGAATATAATGGACGACCAGAGACAGAGCGGCGAGGCAACTGTACAATGAGTATTGTGGTCAGTCGGACCTCATGGAACAAGCATAGTAATACTGGATTAACGGAGACTCAATGTCTGAGAGAAAGTCAACATGAAAGAAGTAAAGAATATGTCATAATAGAAAGACTATAAAACGCTGCACAGACATCAGACGGACAGGAGACGGATTGTCTGGGCGAGGCAAAACACGAAAGCGACCATAGCAAAACATTACAGAAACTTTACAGGTGATGGAGACTGGTTGTCTGGCTGAAGTAAGACGAACGAAACTTCACATGACATCAGAAGCGAACACGGGAAATCGCCAGCGGCCATTCGGACCCAATAAAACCCAACGAAATTGGTCGCTCAGCAGTGCTAAGAGAAAGCATTCCGCCAGACCGACTTGTGTCTATATTTTCACGAGGAGAAATCAGGATATGAAGTCAGTGATATTATTTATATGGAAACCAAGGTTAGTGTACTATAGTTTGTACATCATTAATATACATCCATTTTAATTCCAGAATATACGAGGGGCTGGTCGAAATGTTTTGCACTTTAGTATGAAGGAATCACGGCACGTACCTGGGAAATTGGTGTGAACTTTAGTCCTTCTCTTATGTATTCACCCTCAAGGCAATGCACTTCTCCCATCTCTTCTTCACCTTCTCGATGCTCTGATTGTAGAACACCCCCTTCTGGGCCAGGAACCCACGTCTCCAGTTCAGTAATCAAGTCCTGGTCGTTAGAAAAAAACGACGTCCACGAAGCGGATTCTTCATGTTTGGAAACAGGAAGAAGTCACTCGGTGCCAAGTCCGGTGAGAATGCTGGATGGGGCATGATTTCATACCCGCACTGCTGGGCAAGGACGATGCAGCCATGAGCTGCATGAGCCGGCGCATTGTCCTGAAGCAGACGAAACGCCTCTGGAGAGCATTCTGTGTATTTTGCGCTTCATTTCTTCTCGTAACTTCTGGAGAAGGGTTTTGTAGTACGTGGAGTTGATAGTACGGTCACGAGGAAGGTAGTCGTGTGAGTATTACCCCGCGGCAGTCCCAAAAAGACGGTGAGCATGACCTTTCCCGCAGAGGGTACCGTCTTTGCCTTCTTTGGTGGTGGCGAACAGGAATGTTTCCATTGTTTTTGCTCTGGTGTTTTTAGTCTCGGGGTCATAGAAATGCACTCAACATTTCGTCCACAGTAACCATTCTACGAAAAAAAATCATCATCTTCGTCAGCATTGCAAATGTCCAACATCTGTGCGGATGTTTCGGCTCGAATGCATCCTTTTTGTACCATGAAGTACACCGCTTCATACACAACTGAACCAGTTTCCCGCCAATTTCTCTTTCACACGGAACCCCGCGCGCGCCATGTACACGCGGGAAATGTAAACCAATAGTGTGTATTTACAATGATACACAGCAATCCCACCTGCCTTAACTCTTTCTTAGTAAAGTGCAAAACTTTTCGACCGCCCCTCGTATATATATATATATATATATATATTATATATATATATTTATATAAATTATATATATATATATATATATATATATATATATATATATATATATATATATATATATATATATATATATATATAGTATATATATATATTTATATATATAAATACACATACATATTTTTCCATAAATATAAACACTGTAACTACCAGTCACGTTTTATAACTATAATATTAAATTTTACATTATTAAGTAACAGGTTGCAATAAAACACCGTTACAGAGAGATTATTATATTTATAAGATTGCACAGTTCTCCAAGTAACTATAACGAGATAAATACTAGATACTTTTCTATTACTCCTTACATTACACGTTAACAGATGCAGATAAACACCACGCAGTTCATTCATTATAATGATACGATTACCACAGACAAGAACACACTGCATGTGGAGCATAGGTTACGGGGTACTTATAAGGCTTTATCATTTTATTCATCGCAGTGGTAGAAGACAGGGGACCTTTGAGATAACTCTCAGCCTTCGTCTTACTACCCCTGTCTGGTAGTAAAATCGCGGGACAAGCAAATGAGTAGGGCCAACCATGATTATACTGCGGACGACACGTATCTCATAGATATTTAACGGCAACAAACCTACCAACAAACAGCGGGGGTTTTTAGAAAGGAATTTGCCAGGCGGCGAAGGATACTTTTTCTATCATCAACCACCCACACAGAAAAGTAAGCAGAAAATACCCTAGAATAATGGATGCATTACTAAGAGCTGTCCTACGTGAATTATTGATCAGAGTAGCGGTCTGAGCCTACGGACGATTGTCATTACAACAAGTGCCTTTGAGAAATCTTGATCAGAAGATGCAGGTAGCAGACGGACGGTCTTGTAAAACCCAGTGCCTACGAAAAGTATATGAGATCCTAAATGTTACCATGCGGTAATGGACAGACTCGCCAAGTAAAACTGATGCGCCAACATATACAGATATATAACATATTCCATCATATCAAGTAACCACCTGAGCAACCAGGCATCACAAAAAAGTAGACATCTGACTACCAGACGAAGTCCCTCTACCGCTTAATATTATGTTCAACACACCTATGAATAAGCCACCGCAGCCGCTCGTGGCATTTGTCAACACTCGCATTGTAAAGAACAAAAGATCATGCCATCGACACCCGAAGAAAGTCAGTGAGCCCAGTGAGCCGGACAATGTTATTGAATGCAGACAAAGGACATGTTCACAGCCTACAAACACACCCAGAGTTTTATTGACAGTCAGTCAGAGACTAAGAAAACAAGATATCCTTTTTTTAGTATTTAGGTTTAGCTTTAAATTCATCATCATCATCATCACATAGTATAGACTTAAGATTCATTTGTGTATTTTGCATTAATTATTATCATTCTTTTCCAGGTTATAGTTAATGTTAGTTTCTTATTACATTTGTAATTATTGTAATTGGATGTTGTGTTACTTTTAAGTAATTCAATAAATGTTGTAGTTGTGTTTGCATTACCAACACACGTTAATTACATATATAGAGAAGGAAAGAAAGTGTGCGAGAGAGACATACAGTTCTTCCTTTCTTCCTCTTCTGTTCACTCAGTGTAATTAGGGGAGGTGGGGCTCGCTAGCATTATAATAGAGAGGGGGATAGAGTGGTAGGAGTGACAGTGTCCCAAGATCCAGAATCACTGAGACTATCTGCGAGGAACTTATCCCAAAGTCTTAAAATTCACCATTCTCCCACTCCTGCTGCCTACTCCTTCAAACCGGTTGCCAGGCAAATCTGAGCCATTGACTACGCCAGCACCACAACGAGAAACTCTCTTTGGTTAAACCTTCGGGTTTAACCCTGTGGGACAAGAACTTACATTTGATATTATATGTACAAACATCATCATTAGAATACATTTGATATTATAAGTACAAACATCATTCATTAGAACTTAAATTTTGTTATTATAAGTACAAACATTCATTCATTACAGCTTACATTTGATTTCATAAGTACAAACATCATCATTAGAACTTTTCATATGATAATTATAAGTACAAACACCATCATATTAAAGCTTACATTTGTATATATTATAAGTACAAGTATCATCATTTAGAGCTTACATTTTGATATTATTCTAAGTACAAAACATCATCATTAGTGCTTACATTTAATATTATTAGTACAAACACCATCATTAGAACTTACATTTATATTATTAAAGTACAAAACATCATTCATTAGAACAAACATTTGATATTATATAGTACAAACATCATCATTAGACTTACATTTGTTATTATAAGTACAAATCCATCATCATTTACATAGCTTAACATTTGATTTTATAAGTACAACCATCAATCATTAGGATAACTTTTATTTGATATTATATATGTTTTTCAAACATCATCATTCGTTCATTTTTTTGGTTATTGTTTTGTATTTTTTCATCAGTTTTTTAGCTTTAAAGTTGATTGTATTATGTCTCCATTATAAGATTATGGTGTGCAGCATAGCTAATGGGGTTGGCCTGGTGATATTTAAGTATTGAGGGACTGTTGGTCGTGTGGGGCTATGAGGGTGATGGTGTTGGTATATATTTTATGATGGCTGGTCATCATTAGAGGTTAACATGGGGTGTGGTGAAGTTACTTTTATCATTAACTTAGGAGCTTACATATTTTGACTATTATAATCACGGCTCTTTTTCAAACATTCTTCGCCCCGTGGTCGTGAGGGTATGCAACTGATGTGTGTTGGTTTTATGATGATGGTGTGAGAGTATGGGAGTAGTTAGTGTTGGGTATTTAATGATGGTGATGTGAGGTTGCAAGGGTGACTGGTGCTTAGAACCATAGTTTCATCAGATGACTGGTGTGAGTGTGTAATTCCGGTACGGCTGCCCGTGCTTGGTATCAGCTTTGTTCATGATGTTGGTATTAAGTTGTATGTATTGCGGAGTGGTGAGTGAACAGTCATCATGGTATGAGCGTGACTACAGGTGTCCGCTGACGTGAAAGACCACCCCATGGCCGTACCACCCCCCCCCCCCCCCCCCCCCCCCCCCCCCCCCGGAGAGTGACTTAAGGACAGATGATTTGTTGATTGAGGAGGGTTGCAAAAGGTATGTATACAAAAAAATCAAATAACTTACCTTAATTAAAAGTAATATTGGCCTAAAGTACTAACACAAAATTGCCTTTCCCCCCCCCCCCCCAATGAAGTATCCCCTGCTCCCCCCCCCCCCCCCCCCCTCACCGAGTTCCGGACGGTTACCTTTCTTACCCCTAGGTTTCGTGGCCCGCCCCCCCCCCCCCCCCCTCAGATAGATCTTACAAGTTCCCCCCCGAGCCTAGCTATCAGAGTTGTAATTCCGCTTCAAGCTTCTCCTCCATGTTTTAATAACGTCAAAGCTTAGGCTAACCCAAGTAACCAAGAGCAAAAAGCGAACCTACACTTAAGAAGAGATATACGAGAATTGATGTAGACAACTAAAATCTTTAGAAATATGGCATAGGAAAAAAAAGAGTACCAGAGACCATATAGTTTAAGTAAAGTGAGTTAATAATTCTGTTAAGATGTCTGATTAGCATAGATGAGAATATAAAGACATGGAGAAAGAAAATATAACAACCCGAAAAAGCGAGAGATGCAGCAACCACAATAAAAAAACAAACAATCGTGCTCCCCGCCCCCCCACCCCCCCCCCCCCCCCCCCCCCCCCCCCACAGGAGCACCCCTTGGCATATAGTTGTTGAAGGTCTTTGCCTCCCTGGGAAGCTGAAGGCGTCATTGATTGGATTCTCTAAAAAATGATATCGTATTTTTCTTCAGAATATCCTTGAGGAATGAGAAGCTTTTGAATTTTCGGTCAAGTCTTCTCGCCTTAAGCACTCGCTACTTCCCTGATTTCTTACGACTTCAAAGCAGATAGCGCGCGGTTCCATTCACTATATCTCGTGAGGGACCATTCTAGGATTGCCTGTTTAATTCACCAAGCATGTCCAACGATGGTACCGGGGTATGGGGAAAAAAAAAGTAGGGGGGGGTGGGGAGAAATTCGGGAAGAAATCTGCTCATTTGAGAAAAAAAACTTTTTGACCCTCTGCCGTCTTCTTAGAGAGTACCAGAAATATTATTCCAGGGAGGGATAAATTGGGAAGTCCATTTCTCTCTAGCTACCTGCTAAAAATTGGGCCACATAATATAAAGGGGGACACCCCATTTCTCTAAAGCAGCTTTTGGCGCTTTGTTATGATAGGGCGGGAAAACAGTCTAACATAAATAATATTGGATATGTTTATCCTCAAAAGCATATTTATTTAATAGAACCCTTGTTAGACAAAAAGTAGTGTAAAGGTGCTTTTCATTTTCCAATGACGGAAATTGTGTTATGTTATTATATACCAATGCTACCTCAAACTCACTATTTCTATGTATGATATGAATTCCATTTGACAGCACCATTAATTAAATCACTCGATCTTCTTCCCCAGGCCCATGGGCATAAATAAGACAGAAGTAAATAGGATGATGTTTTTGATTATTTGTTACTTGGGAATTTTGTCCCAGTCCTTGACCGTCATGGATGCGTAAAAACATGGGCAAGGGACTACAACCCACAGAAAAGCCCGGAACCCCCAAAACCTCAGGAATGAGCCCGGTACCTGTGGACAGGTGGTTTGAAGCTAACAAGAATGAGACATGGTGTCCGCATAAACAGACGATACACGTCAAGCGCCCTAAACACCCAACAGACCTGTAGGACCCAATGTAGGAACAGTCTCCAACTAATGATGGATTTTGTCAATGTCTGCAGAATGGGTAGAAGAACGGCTACCACGGCAAGCATTGGAAACAAAGATCCAGGGGATCCAGACCTCCAGGGAAGACCCACAGTCGCGCTGGGAGGATAACTTAGCAATCTAGTTGAAGGATCGAGTTCTATGAAATGGAACCAAGCCAATAGGAAGACAACCAGCGATAGAATAGATTGGCGCTCTCTCTTCCAAAAACCTCTACCACCTCACGTGTAGAAGAGGAGTACGACTATGTAAGTAAGTAAGAGTATGTAAGTTACTTGAGGATATTTGCATTATTGAACCCCAGATGCTTCCAATAAGCAGAACTGAAAGTTAAAATAGTAATTACATCTACTTTTCTCATTTCTTATAATGTTCCATGGTCTCGCTTAGATTACACCAGAAGGAGTCTCCTGCACAGTGGGCACGAAACTTCCGTACCACCGGCGAGATTCCACAATGTGTGTAATTAGGAAATCACAACATTCTATAACTATATTTAGTGGTGTCGTAGATTTTCGATAGGGGAATTAATGACCCTAGTTTTGGTCCCTATTGAGAAATAGAAACTAGATAGGTGGTGACTCAGTGAGAGTGTCCTAAGATAAGAAATAGATTTCACGAGTGAATTGGTTTGAAAAAAACAAATAGGTAGTGTCTGTCCTGAGTACTCGGAGAAGAGATCCTCTCTCGTGTGACAGCCTAATCTCGACAAGCAGAGTGCTTTGTTCTCGCCTCCACCCTCGGAGTACTAACCATATATATTATTATATATATATATATTATATATATATATATATATATATATATATATTACTATATATATTATCTATATATATTATATATACTATATATAGATTTATATATGTCACAGGTATAATATCTTTACACTTTCCTTGACCATTTGTCCTACATAAGCTCGTAATCAAACTGGAGAGTGGTCACTGTTGAGGCGCTTCTTTTCGGGTTAACATTGATAGCTAGTAGCAGATGTACCAAAGTACTAGCATCTTGACGCTGAATGTTAGATGAAAAATTAGATGAAGAGCTATCCAAACAGGAAAATTCAAACGAGTGGAAGGCAACAAATCAGGCCAACTTGAGTTATATACTCAACTCGTCACCGGTAAAGTTTGTTATAAATTTTATTACGTGGTTACGAAGACGTTTGACCTCAGAAGGTACAACGGCCCCACTGTTCCTTGGATCACAGGTACTCGATGAACAATTTATACATAGTCGTGACCACAGTTGTTCCGAATAAAACGATACATCTCGCCCTGGTCATTCTATATCTAAAATCCTCTCTCACGTAAAGTAATAAGGAATCCAATAATATTCATACTAGGTTTTTACAGCAAGCAAGGGAATGTCCGGTGTCCTTTACGAAGGACATCCAATTGGTGTACACACCAAATCTCACACAAACCCACTGAATCCTGCATTCAATTGCTCAATAAAACTGTCTTGATCCAAGACTTAAAATTCTCATTCCGGTCTGTTCATCATCATCTTAAGGGTATCATACATAGGATATTTACATCTAGCCGTTCCCCCTAGTATTTCAATGTTGGCTAAACCTCTCGGTATCCATTGTACCTCGGCTTTGGCAATTACAATCTTCTCGGCGTTTTACTCACTATAAATTACTGCAATCATGAATTAACTTCTTTCCCAGACTCGTAGGAATCCTTCTTCTACTACGATACGAAATCCTAAAAAAGGCTAACGGCTCTGTAGGTCCATTCTAAGAAATAAACACATTCCCGCTAGACTAGATATTAGAGCGGGCCTTCAATAACTCAGGCATACAAGTATAGATAGATGAGGGGCGATAACCTTACGTGACATTACTGCTATTGGTTTCGACCTGAGTAGGGACCAATACAGATCACTAGAATAAATGGCTTCCATAAACGTGCCATGAATACAATAATAATATATATCAATCACGGACTTATAAACAAAGTCCATGTTGCCCCCCCTCCCCCCCCCCCCCCTCCAAATCATGACGTCAGAAACTACTCAACTACGTTACCCGTGCGTCCCAAAGCAACTCACACTGCTTTGTGCACGTCAGTGCGCGAATCATTCGACCGCACAAATATAACTATATCGATACTGGTGCGTACATTTGGCAGGACCGAAGACTACCCCCTTAGGTAATAAATGTACGTAACAGCTCCCTTATTACCTCCCCTTAAAAAAAAATTAAATTCTATTAATTTTTTTGAAATTAGTAACCGGGAGAGGTGAGTCAAAAATACAACAAGATATATTAAATTTAAAAAGTTTTACCATTTTAAAAAAAAAATATTAAACGAAATCAATATAAATAAATGATAGTATGCATTAAAGCACACATCCACCATCGACCTACTTTGGAACGATGTGGTAATATTCGAAGTAAAAGAAGTTGACAATGAAAATGAAAAAACCATTAAAAAAAAGATGATAATAAAATTCAACTAAGTTTTCTAAAAAAAAAATTCGAAACATATGATTTCAAAAATGAAAATGAACAGCAACACTGATGATAATCAATGACAAGAGAATCAATAAAACAGAAAAATTGAAAATACAATGTGCAAAAATGAAGCAATGCAAAATTAAACACTTTAAGAATCAATCAACACCCTTAATGTTTTTCTAACACTAGTATGGTTGACTAGTGATCTTAACAGTGAGATATCATAACTAAGACCCGTGAATGCAGGTATTACGTGACAACTAAGAAAGTTAGTATATGTGTGATCCATAATTAATTAAATAGATTAAATTGAATTATAGTAATTTATATATTTCTTAATTACTAACAAATAACCAGTTTTACTAATATATTCTAAGTAATTCCAATATCAATCATTGTCAATGTTCAGTTACAACTAGTTAGTAATCGACGAGACGATGTTCTCAATGTTCCATACACGATAAAATATATTCTCGAACACGATATGTAGTGTAATATGTTTCCATAGGAATAACAAATGTATATTTGTCGCTTTTAACAATGTTTCCATACTAATAAAAAGTTACTGTAGTACCAATGTTGCAGTACTAATAAAATGTTACTCTAATACCACTGTTCCCGTTCTAATAAAACGTTACTACACAAGAAGTAATGTTATAATCCATAAGTAAGTATATCCTGAAAGATATATTTATACGAATACTTCAGTTATATGATCAGTCTTTATAGATGTATAATCAATGAAAATGTACACAGTTATTCATGTTATCGGTGAGGATGTTTCAACATCTGGAAGTGGTTTAGTTTCGACAAGTTCGCTTGGGCATCTCGACAAACAGTCTGCGAACACATTCTTCACTCCAGGAATAGCTCGTATTTTCAAAATTGAATGGTTGAAGCGCTATAGCGTAACGCGCTGACTTCGATGATTTAACGTTTTTGAGAGTTTCAGTGCGGTAAGAGCTTTTTTGATCAGATTCCACCACAAAGTGTTGAGCCAAGGATGTAACGTTCCAGTTTTGTGATTGCCCACACTAACGCGAGGAGCTCTTTATCTAGAACGGAGTATTTGAGTTCGCTCTCGTTAAGTTTTCTGGGCGACGGTTGGGTACTTACATACACCGGAAATAAGGTGTGCCGTTATATTCCTGCATCAAAACTGCATAGCAAATAGGCGTAAGAAGATGACATCACTGCGCCACGAGAATGAAAAAGTGAGATTTTTGTTAGGCAACGCAAAAAGGTTCTTTTTAAAAAAATCGTTTTTCATATAGTCTAAACGCCGTTTGGTGATCCTGCGACCACTTTATTACATTAGATGTGCCATTTTTTCAGTAGAGAGACGAAAAAAAAAAGGTAGCAGAGTTTATAGTGAGACAAATGAGTGATGAATTTTGAATAGAGAACTGTATTAGTTCTTTAAAATAGACCTAACTTGTTTTTTTGTCTTAGGTGCTGAGATGTTTTAAAATTTTAGAGACGTTACGGCGCGTCTTCTGTATACATGAAACCATGACCTATGCGGTGACCACGAAATGAGATGTCATGAAAACCGACAAAAGCCTTTGAAGGTTTTGCGGTTAAGTTATAATCCCGTAAGGTAGAAAGTAAAGCTTTTAATCCATGAATATGTTCATCCCAAGAGTCACTGAAAAGACAGATGTCATCTATATAAGTAATGACATCGGGACGATGAGACAATATGCGGCGCATCATGCGTACAAAGGTAGCTGGCGCATTCATGAATCCGAATGGCATAAAGTTCCGGTGAAAAAGACCGCGTGTCGTCGAGAAAGCGGTGGAGGGCTTTGCTTGAGGAGTGAGGGGCACTTGCCAATAGCCCTTTGAAAGGTCAAATTTCGAAAGGGATGTGGCATGAGATAACCTCTCCAATAAGTCGTTTCTAAAAAGAGGTAAACGGTTCCGCATTCGAATTTTTTGTAACTTTGTTTATTTTCCTGTGTAATATACGCACTCTCCTCCGGCTCAGCCCTTATCATTGTTGTCCTTCTTCCTAATGATTACCATAGAAGAGGAATATGGTGATGAAGATGGTTCAATTATATTTAATTGAAGCATCTCATCCAATTCCTTATCAACCTTATCACGAAAGTGTAAAGGGATAGGATATGGGCGAACTCGAATAGGCGTATCGTCAGTCAGAATAATGTCATGTTGGATGACTGACGTATGACCTGGGATGTCAGTGAGGACAAACATCCTCATACGAGTTGTTAGAATATTAGAGACTTGCTGACGTTGATCAGCCGAAAGAGTAGATGAGATTGTAACATCATTCCATTTCTCAGTGGAATGGAGTGGTACAACTGGTATTGGTAGTTGTACATCATCGAAAGAAGAATTCCTCTTCGTTAGATACACTGTCCCTCCCCACAAACTAGAAAAAGTGTTTGAATAGGAGTGGTGTAGCACCATCGTCAGTTGAAAATGCCTGAAAACACTGACTGTAGATAACCACAGGCTTCCTAGTCTTCCACCCACGCCATACCCCTGGCAATGTGGAAACCAGTAATCCTTATTGTTTAACATAAAACGAGCCCCAACCCCACCACTCATACTACTCCCACTTCGGTAATCCCAGATCCTCATCCACCTTGTAAATGAAACCTCTCCCGCTACATAAACAGACGACTAATGGGTATAAAGTCGGCAGTACATTACGTCCCCCAACCATCAAGCTTTCATCACCAGTTATGATCAGCTGGCGAAGACACGTCACAAATAACTTAGTATATTGCCACAAATAGGACCGCGACCATTTCACTTTGGCTTGGTTCAGGATGAGATTTTGCAGTATATAGCTAGTCCTACAAGCATCAATGATCTCTTTTTCTCAGAGTGAGATCAACATACTCATAAGAGGATTGAATGTTTCCTCTTTCAATATGTCTCGTGTCCAACCAATAAGTCCTTGGATTAACGACATAGGAACCCGCGTTGGTTGCAAATGCCAAAAAAACTAGCTTGGAATTGGACGAAAACCCCTGTGCTTTTTGGGATTTTTGTACTCTTCCGCGATACGCTAAAGAGACAGAGCCGGGGTAGGTATGACCCGATCCCAGTCAGAGTGGGAGAAGTGAGTCTTGGAATCTTCACTTACCCAACACTGCTTTGAGTGTTCCTATTTGAGAACGCTCAATTTAAACCTATTTTGACATCGGCATAGACTTAAATAGAAACTAAAGAGATCATGTCCTATAAACCTAATGTCTTCATAAACTTGATGACATGGAATTCAGAAAATGAAAGCTGAACCCCATGGATCCCGACAAAGATTTTTCCCGTGCGAA
>JAMPIV010008848.1:0-55163 GCA_024509875.1 Oreohelix idahoensis
GGGGTGTTGTTTTTTATGGTTTATTTATATAAAAAAATGGAGTGGGTATGGGTTGGGAGGTGTTGGAGGGAGGGAGAGAGAATGGGGGGAAATTGTTGGTATTTTTGTTATTGGGGTATTATGGTATGGGAGGTGAGGGGGGAGTTAGTATTATAGAGGTATGAGGGTTATAGTAACAAATCGCTTAATTTTTTTTCTAATCTGAGAGTTGGAGTATAGGGATTGGGGGGACTATTGCAAGTATGTTTGTGGCTATGAACAGGACAGTAAATAGTCCTTTCAACTGTTGACCCCCAGAAAAACAGTGCTAGCATTGGGGATGTTATGGAGGAGCTGCTTGAACAACAACATGACAAATACGTGAAGTTGTTGCAATCGAGTGCGTTTGATGCTACGTGGAACCATAAGCTGCATAGAAGGGCGGGCGAGGTCCCTAATGTGGAACATTTATGCTGGTTTGTTTTTACAACAACACGATTGCAGTCAACAACAACTTTTCTATGTCCCGATGCATTCAAGTTACATTGTTTCGAGGTCCAAGTGTTTTTCAAACAGTACGTTGGAAATTGTAAACAATCATTCAATGTGCAAGTCCTAAGTCGAGAAGGTCAGATAGTAACTTTTGATATCGCGTGAATACCACTATTATGCTACAGTGGATTTTGACATTCAGTCGCGCGTCTGGACAATTTTTGTTGTCTGTGTTTCCGGCCAATGAGCAATGAAATTTACTTTAGTGGTCATGCTGTGCAATGAACTTGTTCCTGCAAACACGATTGTGAAATACTTGGTTGCTATATTATACTTGTTTTGATGTTAATTCTACTGGTTTTTGGTGTATTTTTTATGTGTGTTTTTTTCCTGAAGGGGGGTTCTTCAGAGGTTGGGTGGGTCGTAACAGTATGAAATAATGCTCAGCTTTAATTACGAAGGGTTGTTACTGTATGCGTTATGTAGGGGATTGCAAATTTTCTTTAATGGAAATTTTGACTAGGACGCACTTTTGTTGCTATTTTTTTTTTTCAGCTGTGAAACGGAGAATGGGCTGTTCGTGTTGTGGATTTTTCGTTATTTTTTCCGTTCTTTTGATTTTCGAGTTTAGTTTTTGTTTGTGATCTGTTGTCTAGTTCTTTCATTTTTACGTTCCCGGTGTTAATTTTTTCCTTTACCAACATTTTTGTTTATTAAACTGTATGTTAGCCATTGGACTTGTTTTTTTTTCTCGGCAGTCAATCATTACACAAATTTTGTGTACTCATTTTTCTTTTCTCTTTTGATGTATTGTTTTATTTTGAACTTCGTGCGAAACGGTTGTCGCGGTCATTATTTCTGATATCGTCTGGTCTTGTGTATTTATGTATGATTGTACTACATTATTTGTCATACACAGTCTACATACATACACTTGGTCATGTATTATTATTATTATTGATAAGGTACAACTCTTCATATAGAGATTGTTAATAAAATATTATTTTTATATAAGTTATTTATACAAGTTCTTGATAAAAGACTTGTTAATCCACAAAGATTGAGGACAAGGTGAAATACATATTCAACAAGTTCTTTATAAAAAACACAAGGTCTTTGTCTAAGACTAAGAGAGTGAAATAAAGTGAAGTGAGTATACAAGTCTAGCATTTCAGACTTGTCTCCCATTGAAGTGGGATAAGGTAATTGTTGAATTTTTCAGGTTACTGATCTCATTAGACAGAATGTCTACATTGGATTTCTTCATCCAGCAAGGGTTGACCCTTGGTAAGTCTGGTAAAGAATTGGAAGAATATTCATCTGCTCAATTCGCCATTGCATTAAAGTCAGAAGAAAAGAAACAAAAAGAGGAAATTAAATTCAAAGCAGAAGCTGAACAAAGGAGAGCAGAAGCTGAACTAAAGAAGCTAGAAGCTGAGAATAGAAGATTAGAACTTGAAGAAAAAAAGTATCAAAGAGAAGCTGCTGCTGAGGAGAAAAAACTTCAAGCTGCTGCTGATGAAAGAAAATTCCAGATGGAAATGGAAGACAAAAAACTTCAAGCTGCTGCAGAGGAGAAAAAATTCAAGCTCAAGCTGCTGCAGAGGAGAGAAAACTTCAAGCTGCTGCAGAGGAGAGAAAACTTCAAGCTGCTGCTGAGGCTGAAATTAGAAAAATGGAACATGAGGAAAGAAAACAGAAGATGGAACTTGATGAAAGACTCGCAACTTTGGAGTTAGAGAAATTGAAATTGGCGAGTACGGGTGCTCAGCAAACAACTTCGAGTACGACAAAGGAGTTTGTTAATAGGATTAAATTGCCTCATTTCAATCCTTTAAAGGATGACGTAGCAGATTATCTAGATAGATTCCAATTTTTATGCGATACGCATAACATAAAAAAGGAAAAATATGTTGAACAACTGATGGAATTTTTTACAGGTGACACAGTGACTACTCTTATGACAATAGACGAACATGACAGGACTAATTATGATGTTGTCAGAGCAGCATTGCTAAAAAAATACCAACTAAAAGAAGAAGACTATCGTCTTCGTTTTAGGACAATGTTGCCAGAAAATGGAGTAGATTTCTCTGATTTTGTTACAAAAATACGTCGTACATTTACACGATGGGTTGAGTTGTCTCAGACTGAGAAAACATATGAAGGTTTAATGGACTTATTATTGCGAGATAAGGTTTTGTCATCTGTTAATGATTCTTTTCTTGCATTCCTTCATGAGCGTAAGCCTAAAAACTTAAAAGATATGAAGGAATACTGTTGTCAGTATGCCACCGCGCATCCCCATGCTACAGTTAGCAATTCTAAAGTGAAAGAAGGGTTGCCAGCTGCTTCGGCAACACCATATGGCCCTAATTTCAAAAAAAAAAATTTCAGGGTGCTCAACAAAACTGGAATAGGGAAAGTAATCAGAATTACACTCAGAAGCGGAGTAATCCAACACATGATGGTTCTTCGTCTATGAATTGGAGACAAGATGGTAGTTCTCGTAAATTTAGTGGTAATAATTTGAGACACTTTCGCAAAGGCTATCCAAATAATAACTATTCGAACTTTCGAGGTAATCATTCTCGACGTCAAGATTATGACGATGGTGAATTTAGAAACCGGGATTCAAACCGGAATGATGATTACAATAGGCAATATGATAACAATTACAGGGAAAATGATAGTCGAAATAATTACAGGGGAAATGATAATCGAGGCAGACCTAGATTTAACAAAAAAAGACCTTTCCAACAGGCAAACTCTGCACAACAAGAGTTTGATGGAGCCTGTAATACAGTAAATGATAGTGGTAACTCTAGGGCTATCACTGGTTGTGCTTTCGATTTTGGGAGAGAAACTGAATGCCCCCAATGCTTAACATTGTTCGACTCATCGACTGTATCTACTCTAAGTTGTGGTCACCCTCTTCCTGCTCTACCTGCTACAGTTGCGCATGATGGGAGAGGATCTCTCATCTTACATAAAGGTCTAATAAATGATAGGCTAGTCTCAGTACTTTTCGATTCGGGATGTACTACCGTCGGGGTTAGGGAGTCTCTGATAGATCCTTGCTGTGCCACTGGAAAAACAATCAAATGTGTTACATTTGGTGGTACTATGGAAAGTTATCCTACTGCTATTATTAGGATTGACACTCCCTTCTTCACAGGAGATGTCCATGCATGTCTTCTTCCTAATCCTATTGCGGATCTTATAATCGGTCGTATTCATGGGGTTAAGGAATGCACCCCGCAACAAATTTCTAGTTGGGAGGAAAAAAAAACATTCAAACGGTCAATGCAGTGGTGACAAGAGCTCAAGCTCTTAATCCCCCAACTTCATCGGATAATAGTAATGAAGTTGATAGCCAAGACGAGCACTTGGTGATTTCCCATGACTCGTTTGTTAAACGTCAAGAAGAGGATCCTTCTTTGAAGAAATTCTTCCTTCTTGCAAAGAAAGGGGATCCCAATCAAAATACTAATCACAAATCGTATATTACTATGAAGAATGGTATATTGGTACGGATGGTACAACACTCGGACAAGTCTATGCACTCGCAAATTCTTGTGCCTAAGTGTAAGAGAGCCTTAATTCTTCAGCATGCACACGATTCTCAGTGTGCTGGACACATGGGGTTTTCCAGAACTAAAACTAGAGTCCTTGCGTCCTTCTTTTGGCCATTCGTGAATAAAGACATCCGAATTTATTGCCGATCTTGCAAAATTTGTCAAGAGGTCAAGTCTAGAGGTCCGAGACATGCTGCTCCTATTCAGGCTGCAGATATTCCGATTCGGCCGTTTCAGAAAATGGCTATAGACATCATTGGTCCGTTCAAGATTAAGTCAGCCAGAGGACACCAATTTATCCTCACTTGCGTGGACATGTGCACGCGTTGGCCAGAGGCTATTCCTCTGAAGAGCATATCAACTGTCGATATCGCTGATGCTCTTTGGCTCATATTTTCTCGTCTGGGATTCCCCGGAGAAATACTGTCGGACCACGGCACTCAGTTAATTTCGGACGTTATGTCTCAGGTAATGGCTACGCTAGACATTAAAAGGTCTCTCAGTAGTATTTATCATCCAATGTCCAATGGATTGGTAGAACGTCTTAACAGGACACTAAAGAACTTACTTGGCAAGATAACGGAGGATCATCCTGAAGATTGGGACAGGGTTTTACCTGCAGTCCTCTTTGCCTATAGAGAAGTTCCCAACGAGCATACAGGGTTTTCTCCTTTCGAACTTATCTTTGGTGCGCAACCACGCGGTCCGATGTCCTTGTTACACGATTTGATAACTTCTGATAATATTGACGATGATACACAATCGTCATATGAATATGTCATTGCTCTTAGAGAAAAGATTATCGAATCGTGCAGGTTAGCAACTTCATCTTCCGAATTTGCGAAAGAAAAAGCTAGGCGATTTGCTAACAAGAAAAGACGCCTACGTCAACTTTGTCCTGGAGACAAAGCATATGTCTTACTTCCCTCAAGAGAGAATAGACTTCTCATTTCATGGAAAGGTCCATACACTATAGTCTCCAAAATTTCCGATGTCGACTATATTGTCGATGTGGATGGAAGGCATAAAACCTTCCATATAAATATGCTAACAGAGTTTATTGAACGTCCAGACTATTTGCAGCCTATTTTCCAGGCGATGGACGACTCTCCAGTCCAACATGGTCACATCTCATCCCTGTCCGTTATACAGGATGAGGAAACTATTTTTTCTGACGTTAACTTACCTCTTCCTGCGATTCCACTGAATTCAACGGAATCGTGGAGGGACGTTACAATCTCTTCGAACTTGTCTTTTGAGGAGCAACGTCAAGTATCCTCTACGCTACAATCATATCAGGATGTCCTTACCGACATTCCTGGACACACAGATGTCATAGAACATGACATCATACTTACTGATCGTAATCCGATCAGAGTAAGACCATACCCAATACCTATTCATTTTCAAGCACAAGTCGAGAAAGAATTGGATGAAATGATTCAACTGCAAATAATTGAACCATCCACTTCAGCTTATTCTTCGTCGATAGTTATTGTTCGAAAGAAAGACAATAACATACGTCTTTGCGTTGACTATCGCAAATTAAATCAAGTTACGAAGTTCGATGCTGAACCTATGCCATTATTAGATGATCTACTTATTAGACTTTCTAAAGCTAAATTCTTTACTAAACTAGACTTGTCGAAAGGTTATTGGCAAGTCCCACTGACGGAACACGCCAAACCTCTCACTGCTTTTTCGACACCTAGGGGTCTGTTTCAATGGAATTTTATGCCTTTCGGGCTTATGAACGCCCCAGCGACTTTCGTGCGCATGATGCGACGAATTCTATCAGATCGTGCAGATGTCATCGCATATTTAGACGACATCTGTCTTTTCAGCGATACTTGGGAAGAACACTATTTGGGTCTAAAGGAATTGCTATCTACTCTACGTGAGCATAGTTTGACTGCAAAACCCTCTAAAGCTTTTGTTGGGTTTAGTGAAATTTCCTTCCTAGGTCATCGAGTTGGTCATGGTCTGTTGAAGACAGAGGACCAAAACATTTCGAAGATATTAAATATCTCGGTTCCGAAGACAAAAAAGCAAGTGCGTAGTCTCTTGGGATTGATACAATTCTATGGAAGATTCATTGAGAATCTGTCCTCCATTATGGCACCACTTTTCATCGTTATTGAAAAAAGGTTCTCCTAATATGGTGCGTTGGTCCCAGGAATGCCAATCTTCATTGGATCAGGTTAAGAATTTGTTCTCATCTCATCCTATCTTAAGACTACCAACGATTGATAAGACTTTTGTTCTTCGTAGTGATGCCTCTTCCACTGGGATTAGAGCGGCACTAATGCAGGAATATTCAGGAACTCTGCATCCTGTAATGTATATTTCTAGGAAGCTAAATGCGGCAGAAAGGAATTACTCGGTTTTAGACCGTGAATTGTTGGCTATGGTTTGGTCCATTCTTAAGCTACAAAGGTTCCTTCTGGGCGCGCATTTCTTTATGGAAACCGACCAAAAAGCTCTTACGGCTATGCAAAGTAAGGATTTGAAGAGCTCGAGATCTACTCGTTATGCTATTGCTCTTCAGCCTTTCCATTTCACGGTGCGAGCTATCCGTGGTTCGGATAATGTGATGGCGGACATATTGTCCAGATGCCCACATGATTCCAGTTAAATCTTGTGTCCTAGTTTTTCCTGATACACTTTCGGACTTAGGTCTGTCATAATATCCTAATATGTTGTAATACAAATGTATTTGGATGATGTTTAGATAATTTAACAAATTTCATTTTGTCCATCCATCAGTGATATGTTGCTAATATAGCATTGTAATTCATGACATTTGTATATTGCTATAATTATAGTATTTAGTAATGTTTGATATATGATTGGTATTGCCAGCAACTTAGGTTTCTTTAATGGTACCCCCCTTAGTTTGTTTGGCTTAAAGGAAATATTTTCTCCTATGTTGGGAGATGATTTGTATCCTCTTCAGACGCTTTGTTTATGCGTCTATTGTACCTGATATTAGGTTCATTTTTTCATGAGCACATAAGTGATACTTGTGCAATCTTGCTCATGGACATATTAAAAAAAAAAAAAATTCAATTTTTTTTTTTTACAGGGGGGTTGTAGTAATATGTTGCTGTCATTTTTGACGGAGTCATCTGTCAAGTTATTTGCTTATGTTTTTATCATAAGAATAATTGTGTCTTTACCTGCGATGTCAGGTTGATTAGGGGTTGTCTTCCCTTGTTTATTCATTCATTGTGTTTGACCTTTAGGGTCAAAGGTAGACAGTTCTGGCGTATGCCCATAGGCAGGGTTTTTTAAGCGGGAGTTGAGTTAGACTTCCGGCAAGCCGTGAAGTGTCCTGGGTTTTCTGAAGGGACCAAGGGTCCATTGTGTTTTTCGGGGAGAATCTTCGAAGTGACTGCGATGGCAGTTTTCCCCAGTGAATCTCTGTGCGTTGGAATGACAGCAGAGTTCCTTATTATGTTCTGTGGATTCGGTTACAGGTAATACCGACTTTTTCCATTACTATGCTTTCGGTGGCAGAACATGTTAGAAGATTGCCTAGTCTGTGAACTGCAGCTCACCGATCCTCCATTTCAGAACTTATATGTTGTGCTCAAGGTAGCCATCCAAGACTATTAGTCTTCATACCATCCAGAAATCCAGTGACGAAGATATATTGTGGGAGCCGCAGATTGGCGGCATATTTATGTCTACAATAAGCATTACTGCAGGGTTGATGGTAACCTGCTTATCAGAAGTACACAGCTGACGTCAGAACGAGGACTGTGTTTTCGGCTAATGTACTACAGCCTAATACAGTGCAATTGGCGGGGAATGCCAAGTTGCACCTATGTGTCAAAGTGATTAAGGTATCTGACGCGTTTAGTCAGTGATACCAGGGCGACGCCACGAACTGTCATTATTGAAGAACATTGTATTGACCATGCACGAATATTCAAATGTTTACCAGCTTGTTGAATGCCTAATGTATACCTATCGATTTCCGGTCAGCATGACCTTGTTACACTGACTGTTCCTGTTGATACCATGTGTGTTCTCGTCAATAAATGTTTTGAAACGTGCCTGCAGTGTCCAAGCATCCTTGACTACTGCATGTGAGTGTATGGGTTGCAGGGTCTACATATATACGAGCCTAAACACATTCGCGCCTCCATTCGCACCCACACTCAGTTCATCATACGCTCGCACTACACACCTAACAACATGTATACTGTCTTGGGCCAGTGATCACCTCAACAAGAGAAAAAGACAGTTACATTTTCTTCTACGTGTGGGTGGACCAGATCTGTGGGTTTAAAAAGAACAGAGCGAGCAATTAACATTATTGGTGACATTAATGGATCCAGAAATTTACATTTCTGGTTGACCAGCTGATGGGGCTATATAAATCATCCTATACAGCACTCCAGCCTTAAACAGACACCCCACCAGGCTATTTACAGTTGCTGTTACATGTATGATGTCTCCAGTGTTGTCCAGAAATTTACAAGAAGGACAAGTACACATTACATTTCTGATCTGTGGGTCTAAGCTACACACTGGACAGCTGTAACACACATCGCTAATTCTACACTTGCAAGTTTTGGCTACAACAGGACAGAAATAGGTCATCAACTGTTGACCCAGATAAACAGTGCTAGCATTTATGTTATAATGCTGCTTGAACAACAACAGGACAAATACTGAAGTTGGCATCGAGGCGTTTGCTACGTGGACCATAGCTGCATAGAAGGCGAGTCCCTATTGTGAACAGTACTGCTGGTTGTTACACGTTGCAGTCAACAACAGACTTTTCTATGTCCGAGCATTCAAGTTACATTGTTCGAGGTCAAGTGTTTGTAAACAGTACGTGGAAATTGTAAACATTCAATGTGCAAGTCCTAAGTCGAGAAGGTCATAGTAACTTTTGTTCGTGAATACCACTTTATGCTACAGTGGATTTGACATTCAGTGCGCGCTTGACATTTTGTTTCTGTGTTCGCAAGGAGCAAGAAATTTACTTTAGTTTCAGCTGTGACTGAACTTGTTCTGCAACACATTGAAATACTGATTGCTATATATATGTTTATGTTACTTCTACTGTTTTTGTGTATTTTTTCTTGTGTTTTTCTGCGGGTTTTCGGTTGGTGGGTCTTACAGTAAATATGCCACTTAATCGAGGGTTACTGTAAGCGTTCTGTAGGGATTGCAATTTTCTTAATTGAAATTTGCTAGCGACTTTTGTTGCTATTTTTTTTTTTTAGCTGTGACGACATGAGTTAGTGTTGTTTTCGTTATTTTTCCGTTCTTTGATTTTCGATTAGTTTTGTTTGTATCTGTTCTTCTCTCATTCCTTCCGTTTATTTCTTTACACCTTTTCGTTTATAACAGTGTTGCCATTTGTCTTGTTTATTTTTCGCGGTCATCATTACACATTTGTGTAACATTTTCTTTACTTTTTGCTGTATTGTTTATTTGACTTCTGCGAACGTTTTCGGTCATTGTTCTGTATCTTTGTCTTTGTATTTTTGATTGTACTACATTATTGTCATACACAGTCTACATACATATACTTGGTCATGTATTATTATTATTATTGATAAGGTACACTCTTCATATAGAGATTGTTAATAAAATATTATTATATAAGATATTTATACAAGTTCTTTGATAAAAGACTTGTTATCCACAAAGATTGAGACAAGGTGAAATACATATTCAAGTTCTTTATAAAAAAGACTTGTGCCCATAGTGAGTGGGATATAAAGGAATTATTTTCCACAGGTACTCAAGTGATTTTTTTGTTACATTATAAACAAGAGGACCATACAAGGTCTTTGTCTAAGACTAAGAGAGTGAAATAAAGTGAAGTGAGTATACAAGTCTAGCATTTCAGACTTGTCTCCCATTGAAGTGGGATAAGGTAATTGTTGAATTTTTCAGGTTACTGATCTCTTTAGACAGAATGTCTAATTTGGATTTCTTCATCCAGCAAGGGTTGACCCTTGGTAAGTCTGGTAAAGAATTGGAAGAATATTCATCTGCTCAATTCGCCATTGCATTAAAGTCAGAAGAAAAGAAACAAAAAGAGGAAATTAAATTCAAAGCAGAAGCTGAACAAAGGAGAGCAGAAGCTGAACTAAAGAAGCTAGAAGCTGAGAATAGAAGATTAGAACTTGAAGAAAAAAAGTATCAAAGAGAAGCTGCTGCTGAGGAGAAAAAACTTCAAGCTGCTGCTGATGAAAGAAAATTCCAGATGGAAATGGAAGACAAAAAACTTCAAGCTGCTGCAGAGGAGAAAAAAATTCAAGCTCAAGCTGCTGCAGAGGAGAGAAAACTTCAAGCTGCTGCAGAGGAGAAAAAAATCAAGCTCAAGCTGCTGCAGAGGAGAGAAAACTTCAAGCTGCTGCAGAGGAGAGAAAACTTCAAGCTGCTGCTGAGGCTGAAATTAGAAAAATGGAACATGAGGAAAGAAAACAGAAGATGGAACTTGATGAAAGACTCGCAACTTTGGAGTTAGAGAAATTGAAATTGGCGAGTACGGGTGCTCAGCAAACAACTTCGAGTACGACAAAGGAGTTTGTTAATAGGATTAAATTGCCTCATTTCAATCCTTTAAAGGATGACGTAGCAGATTATCTAGATAGATTCCAATTTTTATGCGATACGCATAACATAAAAAAGGAAAAATATGTTGAACAACTGATGGAATTTTTTACAGGTGAACAGTGACTACTCTTATGACAATAGACGAACATGACAGGACTAATTATGATGTTGTCAGAGCAGCATTGCTAAAAAAAATACCAACTAAAAGAAGAAGACTATCGTCTTCGTTTTAGGACAATGTTGCCAGAAAATGGAGTAGATTTCTCTGATTTTGTTACAAAAATACGTCGTACATTTACACGATGGGTTGAGTTGTCTCAGACTGAGAAAACATATGAAGGTCTAATGGACTTATTATTGCGAGATAAGGTTTTGTCATCTGTTAATGATTCTTTTCTTGCATTCCTTCATGAGCGTAAGCCTAAAAACTTAAAAGATATGGAGGAATACTGTTGTCAGTATGCCACCGCGCATCCCCATGCTACAGTTAGCAATTCTAAAGTGAAAGAAGGGTTGCCAGCTGCTTCGGCAACACCATATGGCCCTAATTTCAAAAAAAAATTTCAGGGTGCTCAACAAAACTGGAATAGGGGAAGTAATCAGAATTACACTCAGAAGCGGAGTAATCCAACACATGATGGTTCTTCGTCTATGAATTGGAGACAAGATGGTAGTTCTCGTAATTTTAGTGGTAATAATTTGAGACACTTTCGCAAAGGCTATCCAAATAATAACTATTCGAACTTTCGAGGTAATCATTCTCGACGTCAAGATTATGACGATGGTGAATTTAGAAACCGGGATTCAAACCGGAATGATGATTACAATAGGCAATATGATAACAATTACAGGGGAAATGATAGTCGAAATAATTACAGGGGAAATGATAATCGAGGCAGACCTAGATTTAACAAAAAAAGACCTTTCCAACAGGCAAACTCTGCACAACAAGAGTTTGATGGAGCCTGTAATACAGTAAATGATAGTGGTAACTCTAGGGCTATCACTGGTTGTGCTTTCGATTTTGGGAGAGCAACTGAATGCCCCCAATGCTTAACATTGTTCGACTCATCGACTGTATCTACTCTAAGTTGTGGTCACCCTCTTCCTGCTCTACCTGCTACAGTTGCGCATGATGGGAGAGGATCTCTCATCTTACATAAAGGTCTAATAAATGATAGGCTAGTCTCAGTACTTTTCGATTCGGGATGTACTACCGTCGGGGTTAGGGAGTCTCTGATAGATCCTTGCTGTGCCACTGGAAAAACAATCAAATGTGTTACATTTGGTGGTACTATGGAAAGTTATCCTACTGCTATTATTAGGATTGACACTCCCTTCTTCACAGGAGATGTCCATGCATGTCTTCTTCCTAATCCTATTGCGGATCTTATAATCGGTCGTATTCATGGGGTTAAGGAATGCACCCCGCAACAAATTTCTAGTTGGGAGGAAAAAAACATTCAAACGGTCAATGCAGTGGTGACAAGAGCTCAAGCTCTTAATCCCCCAACTTCATCGGATAATAGTAATGAAGTTGATAGCCAAGACGAGCACTTGGTGATTTCCCATGACTCGTTTGTTAAACGTCAAGAAGAGGATCCTTCTTTGAAGAAATTCTTCCTTCTTGCAAAGAAAGGGGATCCCAATCAAAATACTAATCACAAATCGTATATTACTATGAAGAATGGTATATTGGTACGGATGGTACAACACTCGGACAAGTCTATGCACTCGCAAATTCTTGTGCCTAAGTGTATGAGAGCCTTAATTCTTCAGCATGCACACGATTCTCAGTGTGCTGGACACATGGGGTTTTCCAGAACTAAAACTAGAGTCCTTGCGTCCTTCTTTTGGCCATTCGTGAATAAAGACATCCGAATTTATTGCCGATCTTGCAAAATTTGTCAAGAGGTCAAGTCTAGAGGTCCGAGACATGCTGCTCCTATTCAGGCTGCAGATATTCCGATTCGGCCGTTTCAGAAAATGGCTATAGACATCATTGGTCCGTTCAAGATTAAGTCAGCCAGAGGACACCAATTTATCCTCACTTGCGTGGACATGTGCACGCGTTGGCCAGAGGCTATTCCTCTGAAGAGCATATCAACTGTCGATATCGCTGATGCTCTTTGGCTCATATTTTCTCGTCTGGGATTCCCCGGAGAAATACTGTCGGACCACGGCACTCAGTTAATTTCGGACGTTATGTCTCAGGTAATGGCTACGCTAGACATTAAAAGGTCTCTCAGTAGTATTTATCATCCAATGTCCAATGGATTGGTAGAACGTCTTAACAGGACACTAAAGAACTTACTTGGCAAGATAACGGAGGATCATCCTGAAGATTGGGACAGGGTTTTACCTGCAGTCCTCTTTGCCTATAGAGAAGTTCCCAACGAGCATACAGGGTTTTCTCCTTTCGAACTTGTCTTTGGTGCGCAACCACGCGGTCCGATGTCCTTGTTACACGATTTGATAACTTCTGATAATATTGACGATGATACACAATCGTCATATGAATATGTCATTGCTCTTAGAGAAAAGATTATCGAATCGTGCAGGTTAGCAACTTCATCTTCCGAATTTGCGAAAGAAAAAGCTAGGCGATTTGCTAACAAGAAAAGACGCCTACGTCAACTTTGTCCTGGAGACAAAGCATATGTCTTACTTCCCTCAAGAGAGAATAGACTTCTCATTTCATGGAAAGGTCCATACACTATAGTCTCCAAAATTTCCGATGTCGACTATATTGTCGATGTGGATGGAAGGCATAAAACCTTCCATATAAATATGCTAACAGAGTTTATTGAACGTCCAGACTATTTGCAGCCTATTTTCCAGGCGATGGACGACTCTCCAGTCCAACATGGTCACATCTCATCCCTGTCCGTTATACAGGATGAGGAAACTATTTTTTTTCTGACGTTAACTTACCTCTTCCTGCGATTCCACTGAATTCAACGGAATCGTGGAGGGACGTTACAATCTCTTCGAACTTGTCTTTTGAGGAGCAACGTCAAGTATCCTCTACGCTACAATCATATCAGGATGTCCTTACCGACATTCCTGGACACACAGATGTCATAGAACATGACATCATACTTACTGATCGTAATCCGATCAGAGTAAGACCATACCCAATACCTATTCATTTTCAAGCACAAGTCGAGAAAGAATTGGATGAAATGATTCAACTGCAAATAATTGAACCATCCACTTCAGCTTATTCTTCGTCGATAGTTATTGTTCGAAAGAAAGACAATAACATACGTCTTTGCGTTGACTATCGCAAATTAAATCAAGTTACGAAGTTCGATGCTGAACCTATGCCATTATTAGATGATCTACTTATTAGACTTTCTAAAGCTAAATTCTTTACTAAACTAGACTTGTCGAAAGGTTATTGGCAAGTCCCACTGACGGAACACGCCAAACCTCTCACTGCTTTTTCGACACCTAGGGGTCTGTTTCAATGGAATTTTATGCCTTTCGGGCTTATGAACGCCCCAGCGACTTTCGTGCGCATGATGCGACGAATTCTATCAGATCGTGCAGATGTCATCGCATATTTAGACGACATCTGTCTTTTCAGCGATACTTGGGAAGAACACTATTTGGGTCTAAAGGAATTGCTATCTACTCTACGTGAGCATAGTTTGACTGCAAAACCCTCTAAAGCTTTTGTTGGGTTTAGTGAAATTTCCTTCCTAGGTCATCGAGTTGGTCATGGTCTGTTGAAGACAGAGGACCAAAACATTTCGAAGATATTAAATATCTCGGTTCCGAAGACAAAAAAGCAAGTGCGTAGTCTCTTGGGATTGATACAATTCTATGGAAGATTCATTGAGAATCTGTCCTCCATTATGGCACCACTTTCATCGTTATTGAAAAAAGGTTCTCCTAATATGGTGCGTTGGTCCCAGGAATGCCAATCTTCATTGGATCAGGTTAAGAATTTGTTCTCATCTCATCCTATCTTAAGACTACCAACGATTGATAAGACTTTTGTTCTTCGTAGTGATGCCTCTTCCACTGGGATTAGAGCGGCACTAATGCAGGAATATTCAGGAACTCTGCATCCTGTAATGTATATTTCTAGGAAGCTAAATGCGGCAGAAAGGAATTACTCGGTTTTAGACCGTGAATTGTTGGCTATGGTTTGGTCCATTCTTAAGCTACAAAGGTTCCTTCTGGGCGCGCATTTCTTTATGGAAACCGACCAAAAAGCTCTTACGGCTATGCAAAGTAAGGATTTGAAGAGCTCGAGATCTACTCGTTATGCTATTGCTCTTCAGCCTTTCCATTTCACGGTGCGAGCTATCCGTGGTTCGGATAATGTGATGGCGGACATATTGTCCAGATGCCCACATGATTCCAGTTAAATCTTGTGTCCTAGTTTTTCCTGATACACTTTCGGACTTAGGTCTGTCCTTAATATCCTAATATGTTGTAATACAAATGTATTTGGATGATGTTTAGATAATTTAACAAATTTCATTTTGTCCATCCATCAGTGATATGTTGCTAATATAGCATTGTAATTCATGACATTTGTATATTGCTATAATTATAGTATTTAGTAATGTTTGATATATGATTGGTATTGCCAGCAACTTAGGTTTCTTTAATGGTACCCCCTTAGTTTGTTTGGCTTAAAGGAAATATTTTCTCCTATGTTGGGAGATGATTTGTATCCTCTTCAGACGCTTTGTTTATGCGTCTATTGTACCTGATATTAGGTTTATTTTTTCATGAGCACATAAGTGATACTTGTGCAATCTTGCTCATGGCCCTTATTATTATTAAAAAAAAAAAAATTTCATTAGGTTTTTTTTCATGAGCACATAAGTGGGGCTTGGTATTTAAAAAAAAAAATTTCATTTTTTTTAACAGGGGGGTTGTAGTAATATGTTGCTGTCATTTTTGACGGAGTCATCTGTCAAGTTATTTGCTTATGTTTTTATCATAAGAATAATTGTGTCTTTACCTGCGATGTCAGGTTGATTAGGGGTTGTCTTCCCTTGTTTATTCATTCATTGTGTTTGACCTTTAGGGTCAAAGGTAGACAGTTCTGGCGTATGCCCATAGGCAGGGTTTTTTAAGCGGGAGTGGAGTTAGACTTCCGGCAAGCCGTGAAGTGTCCTGGGTTTTCTGAAGGGACCAAGGGTCCATTGTGTTTTTTCGGGGAGAATCTTCGAAGTGACTGCGATGGCAGTTTTCCCCAGTGAATCTCTGTGCGTTGGAATGACAGCAGAGTTCCTTATTATGTTCTGTGGATTCGGTTACAGGTAATACCGACTTTTTCCATTACTATGCTTTCGGTGGCAGAACATGTTAGAAGATTGCCTAGTCTGTGAACTGCAGCTCACCGATCCTCCATTTCAGAACTTATATGTTGTGCTCAAGGTAGCCATCCAAGACTATTAGTCTTCATACCATCCAGAAATCCAATGACGAAGATATATTGTGGGAGCCGCAGATTGGCGGCATATTTATGTCCACATAAGCATTACTGCAGGGTTGATGGTAACCTGCTTATCAGAAGTACACAGCTGACGTCAGAACGAGGACTGTGTTTTCGGCTAATGTACTACAGCCTAATACAGTGCAATTGGCGGGGAATGCCAAGTTGCACCTATGTGTCAAAGTGATTAAGGTATCTGACGCGTTTAGTCAGTGATACCAGGGCGACGCCACGAACTGTCATTATTGAAGAACATTGTATTGACCATGCACGAATATTCAAATGTTTACCAGCTTGTTGAATGCCTAATGTATACCTATCGATTTCCGGTCAGCATGACCTTGTTACACTGACTGTTCCTGTTGATACCATGTGTGTTCTCGTCAATAAATGTTTTGAAACGTGCCTGCAGTGTCCAAGCATCCTTGACTACTGCATGTGAGTGTATGGGTTGCAGTGTCTACATATATACGAGCCTAAACACATTCGCGCCTTCATTCGCACCCACACTCAGTTCATCATACGCTCGCACTACACACCTAACAACATGTATACTGTCTTGGGCCAGTGATCACCTCAACAAGAGAAAAAGACAGTTACAGTATGTTTTCAGGCACTCGTAAAAAATAAAGAAGTAGAACACTAGAAAATAGAAAAACAAAAGACGTGAGTGGCTTACACAGGACTAGAACCCAGGACCTTGCGTGCGACAACCCCGCCTAGCCATGCAAGCGAATCACACTATCCTCCCTGCCATCTAGGCATCACCAAAAAATGATGCTTCGATGACTGGTCACTAGTGCGAACCGCAAGACATAACACCGGAAATTTACCATGGGCGGTCCAGCCTATTAATGACGCAATCACCTTTGTTGTTCCCCTATTATACAGTATAGGTCAGTCCACACAAGACAAAGACCTTAATACTGTGTCTAGTAAATGATAGTAGACTGAGAACAGTAAGTACAGGACAGAGGGTAGGTTTTTGGTATTGCATAAACATTTATAACACATAAGAAAGGGAAACCCGAGGCCTGTAAACAGTAAATAAATATTAGACAAACATGAAGGTATGTGTTCAGGCACTCGTAAGAAATAAAGAAGTAGAACACTAGACAACAGAAAAACAACAGACGTGAGTGGCTTACTGTTACTGTGTTTTCATGGGGTCCCCTAATGTTGATGTGTAGTTGGCCATGTATGCGTGTTGATGTCACCTGAACAGTGTAATGGTGCGGTGAAGATCTAGGTCACTCACGCTGACAGCATACATGGTTCTTGTACGATGATGATGATGATGTGAGACATAGGTGTGTAGAGACGCGAATGCGTTTAAGCTCATATATAGTTAAACAATGCACCCAGTCACACTCATACGGAAGCCAATCATGGTTGCAACTACTGGTAACAGTTCACACATTTAATCACAGGACTAACAGTAGTATCACAGGAACAGTCAATGTAAGCAGGATCATGTACATCATGTTAACTGAAATCGACTGGTACATATCAGGCATTCTAAGGCTGGTAAACATTCAAATATGTGGGCATGGTTAATAGTGGTATGTCCTTTAACGTACAGTTCATAATGCCGCTTTGGTATCCCTGACTGAACGCGTCAGATACCTTAATAACTCCGTCATACAAAAGACGAGCCCTTAACTCATTTAATCCTATTACCAGGGCCGTCGTTCAACTTGGCAGATCACGCCAGTTACATCTTTTCATGCTGTAGAATATTGGCCGTAACACAGGGCCTCGATATGACGTCAGCTGTGTATTCTTCATAAGCAGGTTACATAAAATGTGTGCGTATAAATATACCGCCAACCTGCGGTTTCCACTATATATAACTTCGTCACTGGACTTCTGATCAAATGAAGACGAATAGTCTTAAATGGCTACCTCGAGCACAAAATATAGGTTCTGCATTATAGGAACTGTGAGCTGTTCTCACAGGCTAGGTAAGCCTTTAACAAGTTCTGCAACCGAATGCGTAATAATGATAAAGTCGGTGTTACCTTGAACCGAATCCTCAGAACACAAGAAACAACACTGTCGTCATTCCTGACGTACAGTAAATCACTGGGGAAAACTGACAACGCAGTCACTTCGAAGATTTTCCTTCCCCAAAATACAACGGACATTCACGTCCCACAGAAGCCAGTTCACATCTCTACCTGACGGAAGTCTAACTCTTCGCGCTCAAAACTGCGCATGGGCACATAGCCCGGAACTATGTACCTTTGACACTATCTCAATACTGGTCAAACACAATGAATGAACCAAAAGGGGAGATAACCCCTAATCAACCTGACACAGCAAAGTTAAGACATAGTTACCCAACTTTGACCAGGGTGAAAAAAATACGACAAATAAATTGACGTTTGAAACTCCTTCAAAAATGACAGCAACATATTACTGCACCCCCCCCCCCCTGTAAAAAAAAGACACATTTAAAAAAAAAATAACCGTGAGCAAGATAGCACAAGCATCAATTATGCGCCAATGAAAGAATGAACCTAATGTTAGGTACAATGGACGCACAAATAAAGCGTCTGGAGATAATAAAAATCATCTCCCAATATAAGAGAAAATATTTCCTCTAAGCAAAACAAAATCGGGAGGTACCATCAAAGAAACCTAAGTTGCTGGCAATACCAAGATACATATCAAAAATTATCAAATACTATAATTATAGCAATATACAAATATCATGAATTACAATGCTATACTATCAACATATCTAATGGATGTATATCATGGATGGACATAACCAAATTTGTTAAAGTCATTATACATCATCCAAATAGTGAAACAATTGTGTTAATATATATTATGATATTAAGAACAGACATAAGTCTGGAAGTGTATCAGGAAATCTAGGACACAAGATTTAAATGGAATCATGTGGGCATCTAGACAATATGTCTGCCATCACATTATCCGAACCACGGATAGCTCGCACCGTGAAATGTAAAGGTTGAAGAGCAATAGCATAACGAGTAGATCTCGAGCTCTTCAAATCCTTACTTTGCATAGCTGTAAGAGCTTTTTGGTCGGTTTCCATAATGAGATCCGCGCCCAGAAGGAATCTTTGTAGCTTAAGAATGGACCAAACCATGGCCAACAATTCACGGTCTAAAACCGAGTAATTCCTTTCTGCCGCATTCAGCTTCCTAGAGATATACATTACAGGATGCAGAGTTCCTCAATACTCCTGCTTTGGTGCCGCTCCAATCCCAGTGGAAGAGGCATCACTACGAAGGACAAAAGTCTTATCAATCGTTGGTAGTCTTAAGATAGGATGAGATGAGAATAAATTCTTAACCTGATCCAATGACGATTGGCATTCTTGGGACCAACGCACCATATTAGGAGAACCTTTTTTTAATAACGTTGAAAGTGGTGCCATAATGGAGGATAGATTCTCAATGAATCTTCCATAGAATTGTATTAATCCCAAGAGACTTCGTACTTGCTTTTTTGTCTTCGGGACCGAGATATTTAATATCTTAGAAATGTTTTGGTCCTCTGTCTTCAACAGACCATGACCAACCCGATGACCTAAAAAAAAAATTTCACTAAACCCAACAAAAGCTTTAGAGGGTTTTGCAGTCAAATTATGCTCACGTAGAGTAGATAGTAATTAATTTAAACCCAAATAATGTTCTTCCCAAGTATCACTGAACAGACAGATGTCGTCTAAATATGCGATGACATCTGTACGATATGATAGAATTCGTCGCTTCATGCGTACGAAAGTTGCTGGGGCGTTCATAAGCCCGAAAGTCATAAAATTCCACTGAAATAAACCCCTAGGTGTTGAAAAAGCAGTGAGAGGTTTGGCGTGTTCCGTCAAAGGGACTTGCCAATAACCTTTCGACAAGTCTAGTTTAGTAAAAAATCTAGATTTAGAAAGTCTAATAAGTAGATCTTCTAATAAAGGCATAGGTTCAGCATCGAACTTCGTAACTTGATTTAATTTGCGATAATCAACGCAAAGACGTATGTTATTGTCTTTCTTTCGAACAATAACCATCGACGAAGAATAAGCTGAAGTGGATGGTTCAATTATTTTCAACTGAATCATTTCATCCAATTCTTTCTCGACTTGTGCTTGAAAATGAATAGGTATAGAGTTATCTACCCTTCCAAGATGGAGGTGAAATTCTATTCTCACCTTAGACGCTGAAAGAAAAACATCAGGAATGTGTATATTTCGATGGATAGTATCATGTTATGTTAAATTATAGAATAAAAGATACACCAGAGTATCTAGTGGTGTAGATATTTTCCTATAACTGACCTCGAAACCCTCGAATCGGTCGGTTGGATCGGAGGGTTGATCAGTGAGTTAACAATTCACTATCGTAAAACAAGCTATTGTTACCGAAACAGAACCAGGCTCGACAGTAAACATGACTCACTCTAATATCTTGGGGGCTAAGGAGATTTTTAAAATTGGATACTGGAATGTAAGAACTATGTATCAAGACGGAAAATTGGAAGAAGTAATTAAAGAAATGGATAATTATAAGTTGGACATATTGGGTGTCAGCGAGTGTAGATGGACGGGGAAGGGCATAAAATATATTTCAGAAGAAAAAAAGCAAATTATATACTCTGGTAGTGTTACGGTAGATTAATTGGCATTGTCTGCTAGAGGTTAGCAGCATGCGATTTTAGGGGTTACAACGTTTAATGTAATGTAAAAAGTATTATTAGCCTAGTGAACGCTGTGACGTTTCAGCGTTGGTAGTCACGCACGGTGACCAAGTAACGGGACCCTTTCTTGAATGACCGTCAAACGGAGAAGACGTGTCTTTATATTCTTACAGTGTCGGGCATGGAATGCCACACGGTTATATTGTATTTTCTCATGGACATGGGTCAGTCCACTGTTGTGATGAAGAAAGATGAAGTTACAGGTTAGTAGTTGACTAAACCTTGTCGAGATGAATTAACAGTCCTCTTTAGTTAATACTAGTGCCAGCCGCATAATCTCACTGTCGGTCGTTGGATTTACCAACCACGCGTGCATATAGTTATGTCGTTCTGCCTACAGTAGTTCAGATGTATGAGACAAGGACTGATTTGTAAAGGAATCATAGATGAAGTAGGAACTGCAATTATTATGTATAATTCTTCATGATGACCATGTGTGAACTGTTCGTGTATGGAATTGATATATTAAATTTATATGGACTCAAGGAATGACTTATCAAGTCTCTGAACATTTTGGGAATTCAAATCATCATTATCATGGTCACAAGTTAATTTAAACCCACATTCGCGTACTTAACATCAAAGGCACGAAGCTCTAAAGAAGATGAACTGTAAACCCAGATTACACGATTGACTATCAAGCTCTCAACAATCCGTTGAGCTAATTTTACCGAACCGCCTACAAAAACTACTGGCCGCCCCTGCAACAGGTAGTAATGATAATCGTCACACAGAGGGAGTAGCCATCTTAATGACACAGAAAGCAGCAGCATCGCTTATCAGCTGGGTACCTATCAATGAGAGGCTAATATTAGCTAGATTTCAGACACGATTTTTCAAGCTCTCAATTGTACAATGTTATGCACCAACTAACGACGCTCTTGATACCACATAAGATGACTTCTATGAAGCACTTCTAAGTACCATCAACACAATACCCAAGCATGACATAATAGCAGTCATGGGTGATTTTAACGCCAAAGTAGGTGACAACAACGATGGAGTACAAAGATATCTCGGTACTCATGGCATAGGCTGTATGAATCAAAATGGCGAAAGACTTCTAGAACTTTGTGAAATATCAAACCTCGTTGTGGCAGACACCATCTTTCCACATAAGAATATGCACAAGATAACATGGAATTCACCTGATGGCAGAACTAAGAACCAGATAGATCACTTCTGCATAAGCGCTAAATTTCGCTCATCAGTTCAAGACGTCAGAGCATACAGAGGTGCAGAGATCGGAAGCGATCATAACCTCTGCATAGCTAAACTGAGAATTAAACTGAAGAATTTATACCAACAGAATAAAAATAGAAGAATAGATGTACACAGACTGCAATCAAATGATATAAAGGAGGAATATAATGTCAAAATGAACAACTATTTCGATGCTTTAGGCAAAATTGACAACGATATCACCACCAAGACAATCGATACTAAATAGGAACAACTGAGAACAGCAATGACAGAAGCAGCAGTAGCGACCACCGGATACCTAGTACATAAAAAGAAAAAAATGGATGAGAGAAGATACTTATGATAAAATGCAAGAAAGGAAAACAGCAAAACTTAAACTACTAGCGGCAAGTACACATAATGCAGTTGAATCTTGCAAACTAACTTATAACTTGTTAAATAAAGAAGTGAAGACAAAAACTCGAAGAGATAAAAAGACATTTCATCAATGAACTGGCCGTAGAAGCTGAAAATGCTGCAAGAACTGGTAATAGTAGGTGCCTTTATCAAATTACAAAACAACTATGTCACCAGCCTACTGCTATGGAAACACCTGTTAAAGGTAAATTAGGGAATTCAATACCAACAGAAAAAGAACAAATGAAGAGATGGGCTGAGCACTTCATGGAGGTGCTAAACAGACCACCACCAACAGTAACACCTGATTTTAATAATGAAACACCCACAACCACCTTGCCAATAACTTGCGATGAATTCACGCTGGACGAGATCAAACAAGCCGTTAAAAGATTTAAAAATTTTAAAGCTGCTGGAGTTGACGAAATTTCAGGGGAAATGATTAAAGCAGTTAATGACAACAACCTCTTGAGAATTTTAGATATTATAAATGAAGTATGGAGAGAAGAACAACCACAACAACAATGGAAAGACAGTATTATTGTAAAGTTACCGAAGAAAGGTGATCTATCAGACTGTAATAACTGGCGTGGTATATCTCTATTATCAGTACCTGGAAAATTATTATGTTGCATGATGTTAGAAAGACTTAAATTGCATGCTGACGAAAAGATCAGAGAAGAACAAGCGGGTTTCAGGCCGAAACGATCATGTATTGATCAAATATTCACACTAAGAACAATTATAGAAGAATCAGTGGAAAGGCAATCGACACTTATTATCACATTCGTTGATTTTCAAAAAGCCTTTGATAGTCTACACCGCCCATCATTGTGGAAGATACTTACAATCTATGGTTTTCCAACAAAATATGTGAATATAATCAAAGCGCTATATGACAATGCAAGATGTTGTGTTAGAACAAATAAAGGGAATACAGAATGGTTTACAGTAGAAACAGGCGTGAAACAAGGCTGTATTATGTCACCACTACTTTTTGGAATAGCTATTGATTGGGTTATGAGAAACTATACCCACAATGAACAATTAGGTATAAAATGGACAAATGGAAAATTACTGGGGGACCTGGATTTCGCAGATGATGTAGCATTCTTAAGTTCAACACCAAGACAATCCCAAGAAGCAATAAATAATTTGTGTCATCTCTCGGTTAAAATAGGTCTCCAAATAAATGCCTCTAAAACTAAAGCTATGAACTTTTCTAACGAGACCTTTGATATCATCTTGAACGGGGAAAAACTACAGAAAGTTGAAAGTTTCAATTATTTAGGCAGTAAAAATGACTCAGGATGGTGACACAACAAGAGAAATCCATACTAGAATTGCTTTGGCAGCTAGCGCCTTCAATAGATTATCTAACATTTGGAAATTACGATCATTGAATATACATACCAAGCTTCGTCTGTTTAATTCAAATGTTATCTCAGTGTTAACATACGGCTGTGAGAGTTGGAAAATAACAAAATCATTGGAGAACAAGCTGAATACATTCGAGAACAAATGTCTTAGAAAACTCATGAACATCAGTTGGAAAGAATTCAAGAGTAATCGACAAATAAGAGAAGACTCTAGGCAGAAATATGTCTCCGACTATATAAGGAAAAGACGATGGTCATATATCGGTCATGTCCTACGAATGCAAAACAACAGAATACCACTACAGGCGCTCACTTGGGTTCCTGAGGGTAAGAGGAAAAAAGGAAGACCAAAAGAAACACTCAGAAGAACAATAATAAGAGAAGGAAGAACGTTGGGCCTAAATAATGTGCAAGAGCTAAGAGGAGTGGCGTCACAACGAACAACCTGGAGAGCACTGGTTTCTGCCTTATGCGCCGTGTTTGGTGCTTAAAGAATTTATTATTATTATTATAGGGTATGGTCTTACTCTGATCGGATTACGATCAGTAAGTATGATGTCATGTTCAATGACATGTGTGTGTCCAGGAATGTCGGTAAGGACATCCTGAAATGTTTGTAGCGTAGAAGATACTTGACGCTGTTCCTCAAAAGACAAATTCGAAGAAACGGTAACGTTTTCCCATGATTCCGTAGAATTAAGTGGAATCACAGGAAGAGGTAAGTTAACATCAGAAAAAGTAGTTTCGTCATCCTGTATAACAGACAGGGATGAGATATGACCATGTTGGACTGGAGAATTTTCCGTCGCCTGGAAAATAGGCTGCAAATAGTCTGGTCGTTCAATAAATTCCGTAAGCATATTTATATGGAAGGTTTTATGCCTTCCATCAACATCGACAATATAGTCGACATCGGAAATTTTCGAGACTATAGTGTATGGACCTTTCCATGAAATGAGAAGTCTATTCTCCCTCGTGGGAAGTAACAAATACGCTTTGTCTCCAGGACAAAGTTGACGTAGGCGTCTTTTCTTATTAGCAAATCGCCTAGCATTTTCTTTGGCAAATTCGGATGATGAAGTTGCTAGCCTGCATGATTCGATAATCTTTTCCCTAAGAGCAATAACATACTCATATGACGATTGTGTATCATCGTCAATATTATCGGAAGTTATCAAATCGTGTAGCAAGGACATCGGACCGCGCGGTTGCGCGCCAAAGACAAGTTCAAAAGGAGAAAACCCTGTATGCTCGTTGGGAACCTCTCTATAAGCAAAGAGAGCTGCAGGTAGAACCCTGTCCCAATCATCAGGATGATCCTCCGTTATCTTGCCAAGTAAGTTCTTTAGTGTCCTATTAAGACGTTCAACCAATCCATTGGACATTGGATGATAAATACTACTGAGAGACCTTTTAATGTCCAGAGTGGCCATTACCTGAGACATAGTGTCCGATATTAATTGAGTGCCATGGTCTGACAGTATTTCTCCGGGGAATCCCAGACGAGAAAATATGAGCCAAAGAGCATCTGGGATATCGACAGTTGATATGCTCTTCAGAGGAATAGCCTCTGGCCAACGCGTGCACATGTCAACGCAAGTAAGGATAAATTGATGTCCTCTGGCTGACTTAATCTTAAACGGGCCAATAATGTCTATTGCCATTTTCTGAAACGGCCGAATAGGAATATCTGCAGCCTGAATAGGTGCAGCATGTCTTGGTCCTCTAGACTTGACCTCTTGACAAATTTTGCAAGATCGGCAATAAATTCGTATGTCTTTGTTCACGAATGGCCAAAAGAAAGACGCAAGGACTCTAGTCTTAGTTCTGGAAAAACCCATGTGTCCAGCACACTGAGAATCGTGTGCATGTTGAAGAATTAAGGCTCTCATACACTTAGGCACAAGAATTTGCGAATGCATAGACTTGTCCGAGTGTTGTACCATTCGTACCAGTATACCATTCTTCATAGTGATATACGATCTGTGATTCGTATTCTGATTAGGATCACCTTTCTTTGCGAGAAGGAAGAATTTCTTTAAAGAAGGATCTTCTGCTTGTCGTTTAACAAACGAGTCATGCGAAATCACCAAGTGATCGTCTTGGTTATCAACTCCATTACTATCATCAGATGAAGTTGGAGGAATAAGAGCTTGGGCTCTTGTTACCACTGCATTGACCGTTTGTATGTTTTGTTCTTCCCAAATAGAAATTTGTTGCGGGGTGCATTCTCTCCCATCATGCGCAACTGTAGCAGGAAGAGCAGGAAGAGGGTGATCACAAATTAATGTAGATACAGACGATGGCTCGAACAATGTTGAGCAGTGGGGGCATTCAGTTTCTCTCCCAAAATCGAAAGCACAACCAGTGATAGCATTAGAGTTCCCACTATCATTTACTTGATTACAGGCTCCATTAAACTCTTGTTGTGCAGAGTTTGCCTGTTGGTAAGATTTTCTTTTGTTATGTCTAGGTCTGCCGCGATTATCATTTCCCCTGTAATTGTTATCATACTGCCTATTGTAATCATCATTCCGGTTTGAATCCCGGTTTCCATAACCACCTTCGTCATATTCTTGACGTCGAGAATGATTATCTCGATAAGATAAGCTCGTATAGTTTTTATTGTGATAACCTTTGCGAAAGTGTCTCCAATTATTACCACCAAAATTACGAGAACTACCATCTCGTCTCCAGTTCTTAGAAGAAGAACCATTATATGTTGGATTACTCTGATTCTGAGTGTAATTCTGATTACTTTTCCTATTCCAGTTTTGTTGAGCACCCTGACATTTCTTATTGAAATTAGGGCCATATGGTGCTGCCGAAGCAACTGGCAACCCTTCTTTCACTTTAGAATTGCTAACTGTAGCATGGGGATGCGCGGTGGCATACTGGCAACGGTATTCCTCCATGTCTTTTAAGTTTTCGGGTTTACGCTCATGAAGAAATGCAAGGAAAGAATCCTTAACAGATGACAAAACTTTGTCTCGAAGTAATAAGTCCATTAGGCCTTCATATGTTTTCTCAGTATGAGACAACTCAATCCATCGTGTAAATGTACGACGTATCTTTGTAATAAAATCAGAGAAATCTACTCCATTTTCTGGCAACATTGTCCTAAAACGAAGACGATAATCTTCTTCTTTTAGTTGATATTTTTTTAATAATGCTGCTCTGACCACATCATAATCAGTTCTGTCATGTTCCTCTATTGTCATAAGAGTAGTCACTGTTTCACCTGTAAAAAATTCCATCAGTTGTTCGACATATTTTTCCTTTTTTATGTTATGCGTATCGCATAATTGGAATCTATCCAGATAATCCGCTATGTCGTTCTTTAAAGGATTGAAATGAGGTAATTTGATCCTACTAGCAAACTCCTTTGTCGTACCCGAAGTTGCTTGATGAGCACCCATATTTGCCAATTTTAATTTCTCTAACTCCAAAACTAAGAGTTTTTCATCATGTTCCATTTTTGCTTTTTCCTTTCTCTCCTCGGCTTCTCTGTCTAATCTTTTTTCTTCAGCTTGAAGTTTTCTCTCCTCTGCAGCAGCTTGAAGTTTTCTCTCCTCTGCAGCAGCTTTAAGTTTTCTCTCCTCTGCAGCAGCTTCTCTTTGAAACCTTTTCTCTTCAAGTTCTAATCTTCTATTCTCAGCTTCTACTTTCTGTCTCTTCTCTTCTGGTTTCAATGCCTTGGCATATTGAGCATTTGCACATTCTTCCAATATATCACCAGACTTACCAAGGGTTAACCCTTGCTGGATGAAGAAATCCAATGTAGACATTCTGCCTGATACTTATGTATTAGTACCTGCAATAATAATACACTTATCCCAATTCAATGGGAGACAAGTCTGTATTGCTAGACTTGTATACTCACTATACTTTATTCCAATCTCTTTGAGAGACAAGTCTTAATTAAAGACCTTGTATGGTTACCTTGATTCTTTACATAATATTCTATCAATAATCTCTATGTGAAGAGTGTACCATATTAATAATAATAATACATGACCAAGTATATGTATGTAGACTGTGTATGACAACTATGTATTACAATAATAAGTACAAAGACAAAGATACAGAACAACAACCGAAAACGTACGCAGAAGTCAAATAAACAATACGGCGAAACTAAGGAAAATATCACAAAGCATGTGACGATAACTGCGAAAATGAACAAAACCAATGACACCATAGTGTATAAACATAAAGTTGTATAAAACTAAACAACAGGAAAGGGAGACCTACAAATACAAACAAATCAAAACAAACTAAAGACCAGAAAAATATAACGAAAACAACGAAAAGGTACACTTCGTCACACCTAAACGTAAATAGCAATAAAATATTTCTAAAAAACAATTTCCAATGAAAAGAAAAATTGTTTCAGTCCCCTAAAAGACCACCGCTCAAACTCAGTAGATATCTCTATTACGGTGGTTATTATCTACAAGAGTCACCTTCCCAAGCAACCCACAGAAATATACACAACAATATCACAAATAACATAAACAGCATATAATGGAATGTGTTGCAAAACAAAGCTCAGTTACACATGATACTAAAGTAACTTTCGTGCTCCTTGTCAACACGGAAGTACAATGTCAAGCGCGCAATGATTTTTAGATCCACTGTACGACGATAATATTTAGTGGTCTTCAGGAACATAAAGTCACTATTACCTTCTCGACAACTTGAGACTTGATGATCGAATGTTGAAGAGTTCGTAGACAGTACTGTTTACGAAAAGAACTTGCCCTCAAACGACGTGACTTGATCGCTCAGACGTTGGAGAGTCTGTTGACTGTAACGGTAAACAACCAGCGGTACTGTTTACAAAAAGGAGTTGACTTGTGTGCAGCTGTAACGTGTAAACAACCAGCGGTACTGTTTACAATAAGGAATCGACTTGTGTGCAGCTGTGGTCCACGTAGCAATATTGCATAGATGCTAACTCCAGTACTTGTACCAACTGTGGTTCATGTAGCATTATCACACAGATGCTAACACTGTTTATGTGGGTCAACAGTCGATGACCTATTTTACTGTCCTGTGTTATTTATAAGCTGTCAACCCTGATCATTCCAATATGTAGCAGAAACCAAAATTGTAGCCGAAATGCCCACGGAACTGGTCAGCCAGAAATGTTACTGTGTTTTCATGGGGTCCCCTAATGTTGATGTGTAGCTGGCCAGGTATGCGTGTTGATGTCACCTGAACAGTGTAATGGTGCGGTGAAGATCTAGGTCACTCACGCTGACAGCATACATGGTTCTTGTACGATGATGATGATGATGTGAGACATGGGTGTGTAGAGACGCGAATGCGTTTAGGCTCATATATAGTTAAACAATGCACCCAGTCACACTCATACGGAAGCCAATCATGGATACAACTACTGGTAACAGTTCACACATTTAATCACCGGACTAACAGTAGTATCACAGGAACAGTCAATGTAAGCAGGATCATGTACATCATGTTAACTGAAATCGATTGGTACATATCAGGTATTCTAAGGCTGGTAAACATTCAAATATGTGGGCATGGTCAATAGTGGTATGTCCTTTAACGTACAGTTCATAATGCCGCTTTGGTATCCCTGACTGAACGCGTCAGATACCTTAATAACTCCGTCATACAAAAGACGAGCCCTTAACTCATGTAATCCTATTACCAGGGCCGTCGTTCAACTTGGCAGATCACGCCAAATACATCTTTTCATGCTGTAAAATATTGGCCGTAACACAGGGCCTCGATATGACGTCAGCTGTGTATTCTTCATAAGCAGGTTACATAAAACCCTGCTATAATGTTTGTATAAATATACCGCCAACCTGCGGTTTCCGCTATATATAACTTCGTCACTGGACTTCTGATCAAATGAAGACGAATAGTCTTAAATGGCTACCTCGAGCACAAAATATAGGTTCTGCATTATAGGAACCGTGAGCTGTTCTCACAGGCTAGGTAAGCCTTTAACAAGTTCTGCAACCGAATGCGTAATAATGATAAAGTCGGTGTTACCTTGAACCGAATCCTCAGAACACAAGAAACAACACTGTCGTCATTCCTGACGTACAGTAAATCTCTGGGGAAAACTGACAACGCAGTCACTTCGAAGATTTTCCTTCCCCAAAGTACAACGGACATTCACGTCCCACAGAAGCCAGTTCACATCTCTACCTGACGGAAGTCTAACTCTTTGCGCTCAAAACTGCGCATGGGCACATAGCCCAGAACTATGTACCTTTGACCCTATCTCAAAGTTCAAAACACAATGAATGAACCAAAAGGGGAGATAACCCCTAATCAACCTGACACAGCAAAGTTAAGACATAGTTACCCAACTTTGACCAGGGTGAAAAAAAAATACGACAAATAAATTGACGTTTGAAACTCCGTCAAAAATGACAGCAACATAGGTACACTGATTGATTATTTGAGCAATCACTTCTGTGATGTTGGGGGGGGCGGGGAAGGTCCTGAAAGGTTCGAGAGGGGGCAAAAGCCACTCAGGCCGAGCAACTTTCTCAGGCTACACAGTTGTTATGAATTACAATCTGTCTTTTAAGAGAGCTTTGATTTTTAACACACCACATTATTTGAAGAAGAAAAAAAAAACAGATTAAGCAAAATCATAGCTGTAGAAGTAAGTGCAAGAGTTCAAGAGGTTGCCTCAGTGTACGATCTGCTGAAGAAGTTGGTTGGAACCCAGGCCAAGATAAGGGAGAAACCGTCGACGTATGTAAAGCTTTTAAAGGAGATGCACCCATGACGCTCCCTGTCGCCCTTGTAGAGATAGATTCAGATTACGACCGTGATTTTATTAAGGCGGCAAAAATGGAGGATCCAATCTACAACGTCATACTTGGCTGTAGACTGTGTTTAGCTCAGGGAGATCGAAAGATTGCAATAATTGTGGCAGTGGGCTATTTTCACAAGAGGGCAAACAAAAGGTACAGGGAGCCAGCACCTGGAAGTCATGTTACCTAAGGAACTGAAAGGGCGCAACAAAAGGACCCTAGCTTGGAGCCCTATTTAGAAACTGTCAAGATGGCCAAGGACCCCAGACAAACGGAGATATCTTTTCTGAGGAAGGAGTTCTGTGATCGTTGAACGGGTGACCCTGAACAGGGACATAATCAGCTCCTAAAAATTCTCAGTGTGGGATGTCCAAATCTATAGAAAATGGGGCAACTTCTTCGGGCAACAGAATAATGCGTAATTATGAAAACATATGTTAACAAAATGCCAAAATATTGTTTAAACGAATATCCACTCACTATTGGTTGCCTAATGAATGAAATCATACTAGTGCCAACTTTACCCAAGCATTTCAGAAAACGCCCCCTAGTTTATGGGAGTTATATATCAAACATACTGGGGACCTCTTTGAAAAAATAGCTGTCGACATTTATGGATCAAAAATATTGTTACTCTAAAGCGAAGGAACATACTGTTTAATCCTAATCTTATCAAACACCTGCACTTATGTATCGAAACATAATACCGCTTACTCATACGGTGATTCAAACACACTGTTACTCAGAATGTTATGCAAACATGTTTTACACTAATGTCCTCCACAAATACTTTTACTTATGTATCCGCCTATAAAGTTACTCCAATGCCCGATGAAAAAGGATTGGAGGGCGGCCTAAAGTTATGGAGGCCTTACTGTTGCAGCCCCTCCACCATGCAAAGGCACAACAGGCCAATCACCTGTTTGTCTAAAACCTGATTATGCGAAACGTAAGAGAGAAAACCGGACTGATTCTAAAGCCGACGAATTGGAACGGACTACGGACTACGACTTATGGAACTTGGAACACAAGAAGTATAAATGGGAAGGAAGAGGAGCTGGTGGAAGAGATGAGGAAAGCAAAACTAGAAATCCTGGCTATAACGGAAACGAAGAAAAAAGGACAAGGAGTCATGGATCTCGATGGCAACACGTTGCTCTACAGTGGTGTACCCATATCTGAAAGAGCTAAAGGGGGCGTGGGTTGCATTGTGGCCAAAAATCAAAAAGATAGTATCAAGGGATGGAACTTTGTCTCGGAGCGCATTATGGTTGTAAAACTAAAAGAAGGAGAAACCATAGTCAACCTGGTCATAGTGTATGGGCCAAATGAGGATGAGAGAGCAGAGGTCAAGGAGGAATTCTTCGAGCTGCTTCAAAGGACAGTGGATGACTGCCTAGATGAAGTTATCATGCTCGGAGATTTTAATGCCAGAGTTGGAAATGACCATGCTAGATGGGGTGGAGTTATCGGAAGATATGGAGAAGATACTCTCAATGACAATGGAAAGCGACTCCTTAGATTCTGCAGTGAGCAGAATCTGATCATTACAAACACAAAGTTCCCCCATAAGCGCATACATGCATACACTAGATGTGAACCACCAAGAATGAGAAGTCAGTGATCGACTATGCCATTGTTCGGAGAAGCTCATTCAAATATGTCCGGGATGCAAGAGTCTGGAGGGGGCCAGAGATTGGAAGTGATCACTACCTGCTAACAATCAAACGAACAACTGAAAGAGTTGCTCAGCCTAGGAACTGCCCAACATCACGCAAGAAAACAAGTAAACGAGCAGGAGAAATGAGCATTAGGACCTACAAGCTGAGAGAGAGCCAGAAATTAAGACCAGATATCAGGGGCTTATTGCTACAGCAGTGAGCAACACAGAAGAACGACCTGATGACTTGGAAACCCTCTGGAATAAATTCAAGGATATCATAAAGACAGCTGCTGCAGAAGCATGCGGTGAAGTCCGACTTGGAACCAGAGAAAGAGGACACCTTGGTGGACAGAGGAAGTCAAAGAGAAAATAAGAGAGAAGAAAATGGCATGGAAACAATACTTAGGAGCTAAAAACACAACAGGACAAATGGAAAAAAATATAGAGAATATGTGACACTCAGAACAGAAGCAAAGAACAAGGTGCTAGCAGCAAAACAGAAGTCCTGGGAAGAATTTGGAGAAAAGCTAGAAAAAGATGCGCAAGAAAACCAGAAATAGTTCTATAAGACCCTAAAGAACATGAGGAAGGAAAAGCAATGCACTCTCAAATTTATAAAGGACAAGCAAGGCAAATTGCTTACTGCCCCGAAGGAAGTAATGGAAAGATGGAAAGAATATTTCTCAGAACTCCTGGATGGTGAGCATGGTGAAGCATCATAAATGATAACCACTAGCACAGAAGAGAAAACCAATGATGGTGAAGATGACATAAAGATGGAGTACATGACAGGGTGTAATGTACCGTCGTACTCCTGTAGTAATACGCTTCCTATGCCAAAATTTGACGCATCGCTGCAAATGATGAAAGGTAGGTCCGCATTAGGCAACCGTAAGACAGGTGCATTAGAAAAGTATGATTTAATGATATCTAACGTGACTTGATGTTCTTGCGACCACCGAATCATGTTAGCTGCGCCCTTCTTTAACAAAGTAGAGAAAGATGCAGTGATGGTAGATAAATGAGGAATGAATCTCCAATAAAAGTGTATTAGACCTAAAAGACTTCTTATTTGTTTCTTAGTCTTAGGTGCTGTGATATTCAGGATTTTAGAAACATTACTGTCCTCAGTATGTAAAAGACCGTGACCAACAAGGTGACCTAAAAATGATATGTCATGAAAACCAACATATGCTTTAGGTGGTTTAGCCGTTAGGTTATACGAACGTAAAGTGGACAATAATGTGTTCAATCCACGAATATAATCATCCCATGAGTCACTAAAAAGACAAATGTCATCGATATATTCAATGACATCGGGACGATGTGATAAAATACGACGCATCATGCGTACAAAGGTAGCAGGAGCGTTTACTAGTCCAAATGGCATAAAGTTCCATTGGAAAAGACCACGAGGAGTAGAACAAGCAGTGAGTTGCTTTGCACACTCTGTCAAGTGGACTTGCCAATAGCCCTTTGACAAATCTAACTTAGTAAAGAAAATAGATTTAGAAAGTTTAACCAGTAAATCTTCTAAAAGTGGTAATGGTTCCGCGTCAAATTGTGTAACTTTATTTAACTTACGATAGTCAACACAGAGACGGATGTTATTGTCTTTCTTACGAATAATAACCATCGAAGAAGAATATGATGAAGTGGATGGTTCAATTATTTTTAATCGAAGCATCTCATCCAATTCCTTATCAACCTGTGATCGAAAGTGAAGAGGAATGGGATATGGACGGACCCGAATAGGTGTGTCGTCGGTCAGTAAAATGTCATGACCAATAATGTCAATTGCCATTTTGTCAAATGTTCGAATTGGAATGTCAGCAGCTTGAATAGGAGCTGCGTGGTGTGGACCACGAACCTTAGCCTCTTGACATGTAATGCAAGAACGACAGTAGATATTAACATCTCTATGAACACCAGGCCAATAGAATGCAGATAGCACTCTGGATTTAGTGCGTGAAAAACCCATGTGGCCTGCACATTGAGAGTCGTGAGCATGACGCAATATGCGAGCTCTCATGGTAGCAGGTACTAGAATCTGAGATCGTACGGATGACGTAGAATCACGTACCAGTCTCACTAACACCCCATTCTTCAGTACAAAACTATGTTTAGAGTTTGCATCTTCGTTTGTAGTATTCTGAGCTAAATGAAAAAATGTATGTAATGAAGCATCATTTTGTTGCAATGCTATATAAGACTCACGTGATATAGGAGAGTCAACATCATCATTATTATTGCCAGGAGATATTGTTGGTGTACTTTGCAACATATCCTTAGCTTGCGCTCTAGTGACAACTGCATTTGCAGAATGTATATGTTGCTTTTCCCAAGCAGCAATTTGCTGTGGGGTACACTCTTTAACCCCATCTATGCGACCAATTATCAAATCGCTAATTGGTGCAGGAAGTAAACATGCATGTATTTTCCCTGTAAAAAATGGTGTATTTAAATCAAAAATCGCTGTTGGAAAAGTCTCAAATGTGCCGCCAAATGTGACGCTGATAAAGCTTTGTTTCTTGCACCAGATTGATATGGACTGTTTTTTTATGATATAGCTCGTCCAGTCACAATGTTCTGTAAATGGGTCAGGTTACCAACTGTTGGGGCCCTGACAAGGTGTACTGTTAAGTGCGTATATTCTGATGCAATGGGTGAGTGTGAACATCAATAATGACAAACGCGAATGGATGACAGTTCGACAGGTGCACAGGACACTCACTCCAATCACAGGTGGAAGTCAAGGATGGCTGGACTACTGTGGTCGTTTCATACTGTTTAATAGGACGCATACACTTAGACAGTACGTGTATAGTTACAGGAACACAGGTCGACATAAATAGCATATTGTTGATCAATGGTCTACCATCTTAAGTTAGCATTCATGTTGAATAACATTGCAATGGAACATCTGTAGACAAGCACTTAGATTTCCACTGTTTATCAATATAATCATCAGGCCTTACTGACCGAACGTGTCAGTTAATAAATACTGTTCAAACATGACTCCCAAACAGAACCTCTTTTCTAGCGAAGATTCCTTTAGGTAAAGTTCAGCAAATCTATGTGAAGATAATGTTAACCCACCAGTATTGGGTTTTCTTTATAACTGTCGTCCCGACATATAGACATAGGTAAATTCATATAGACGTCTGCCCATCTGAGCCTAGGAATGAAAGAGTTCAGTGAACAGTTCTTTTACCTTGGCATAGGAAATACACTAGCAAACACAAACGCTCTCTTCTCCTGGCGTTATAGAAAAAAACACTGGGGACCAGTAGACTTAATAAACATATCAGAAATTATCTTCTTCCCCATAACAAATCATAGAGATCACAGACTGGGGACTCGTCTTCGACATGGCTTTCGCCCGGCATTTCATCATCCCGGAAGACACTCTCTCCTCTCGTCATGCGCAGAAACTCCCTGACCCCAAAGTTCAGTACAAGGAAAAATAGTTCCACTTAGACATACCAAGATATCACGATATAAGACCGAATCGTCTGAAATAGACACAGAGTAAACATAGACTCGGACCATAAACATTCCTGCATAACCTAAGCAAGAAACAATCTGTTTTTGGCCCAACAAGGCAACAGACTAACGAAATCCCCAACATTCGATCTCCAGGGGCACAGACTAACGAGGTAAAGCAATACAAAAACAATATCATGGGTGATATATCTTTGGCCAGGAAAGCATCCTGATTCTAAAAACAAATACCTTCCCTCCAACAGATAAATATTATAATAAATATATACATTGTCACCAGTAATCTGTTGGTAACAGACGCACTTCACAGTTTTCCCTGTTGCGCATGATGGGTGGACCAACGATTGTCTGACGCCGATGGTGCTACAACCTGTATCGAAAAGAACAGAGACAGGCATCTTGTTAACAAATCCTTTATGTAATCTAAGAGACCCTGTTCCATCATGTGTCGAAGCAGACATAGCTGTAGACATCGCAGGAAGACTTGGCAACACATGTCCGCAACTCAGCGTAGTGATCGCCTTGGGCTGGAACAAAGTTGTGCATTCATGGCAAAGTTTAGCCTGCTCAACATCAATAGAACAAGACGACGCATTATGAGGATTAAAATGTGTATCCTGTTCTAAACTAACCTGTGAATCACGCAGAGCAGAATTTGTCTGATGATGCGATCTACCATTGGAAGATCTATCTCTACCTCGAGATTGATTTTGATTATTGTCTCTAAAACTGCTATAATTATTATTTCTATTGAGATTACCATTTTGGTTAGATCGCCAATTATTGTTGTGACTATTGTCCCTTTGACCATATTGTTTGTTCGGAGAACTATGTCGGTTATTAGAAAAATTTGATCTGGATTGGCAATTATGATTGTCATTATTACCTTGATAATTTCCAGAATTATTTTTATTAAAATCTCGTGACATGTGAGATTGACCCCAATTTTGATGATAAGGAGAACCATGACCAAATGATTTCCCTTTAAAAGAATGGTAATTCTGGTTATTTCCCTTATCAAAGTTTCTATCATTACTGAGAGAGCGATGACGGAAATGATTTCCTTGTTGCATGGCAAATGCAACAGGCAATTCCTCTTTGACATGAGAATTGCTAACTACTATGTTTGGATGTGCGGTACAATAATTCCTAGTTTTTCTCCATTTCATCCAAATTTGCTGGCTTACGTTCATGCAAGAACGAAAGAAATAAAGGATTAACCGAAAACAAAACCATTAACTGAAAACAGTCGTATGATTGAAATAAAATCACCAATAATTCCACCAGGTAAAAGTGACCTTGCGCAATACTGTGATTTTTCAATTTTGTTGGCTTCGCATATGGTTTGGAATCTATCCAGGTAAAATAGTATATCGTCTGATTTTTTTTATTAAATGCTAGTAATTTTAAGTTCACATGCCGAATATTATCTTTGTTAGAAGAGGTGTTACCAACCTGAGCGTTGTGAGCATTGCGTTCATTTGTTAATCTAATTTTCTCAAGCTCTAATGCCATCAATTGTTGTTCATGTTGCCTTTTATTTTCATTTTCAGCAGCTTCAAGCTGAAATCTTCTTACATTTTCTTCAGCTTCAAGCTGAAATCTCTTTTCATTTTGCGCAGCAGCTAATTTTCTATTTTCAAGATCCAATTTTTTTATTCTCCATTTCCATTTGCATTTTTCTCTCGTTTTCCTCAGCGGCTAATTTTCTATTGTCAATTTCAATCTGAAGTTTCCTTTCATTTTCAGCAGCCTCTAATTTTCTATTCTCCATTTCCATTTTCTTATTCTCAAGTTCAATCTGAAGTTTCCTTTCGTTTTCTTCAGCGGCTAATTTTCTATTTTCAATTTCCAATTGAAGTTTTCTCTCGTTTTCAGCAACCTCTAATTTTCTATTCTCCAGCTCAATCTGAAGTCTTTTGTCTTCTGCCTTCAATTTTTTCGCTTCTAATTTCTGAGCCTTGTCATATTCGACAGTTGCGAATTGTTTTACTTCTTCAAAAGTCATACCAAGGGCTTTTGCTTGTTTAATAAAGTAATCCAAAGTTGCCATTATGACAAATATATAAGCTTAATCTTCCTTCCTTAGAAAGATTTTATCAAATTATTTAAAATTTATTACTCTCTTATAAGTGCAATCAGTTCCTGTCCAAAGAACTGCACAATTACTCAATAACTATCAATAATGTCATTAATCAATTAATAATTTATGCATTAAAATATTATCAGAGTACAACAGAAGTAGACAAAGCAGACAAAAGCAACAAGAACAAGATATAAACGACGAATGAAAACGTTCGCAGTAATCAAATTAAAATGAAAAAGCAGAAATAAAGATGAGAATTAATGCAAAACATGCAATGATAGCTGTGAAGAGAAATTACAATACAATCAACAATACAATGTATAAACATAAATGGTGTATACAACTAAGCGAAAGAAAGATAGAGGATAACGGTTGCAAACAAAATACATTATAAAAATAAGGAACGTATAAGAAATTACTACAATAACAACGATAAAGACTTGACGTCACAGCTAAACAATTAGTATTATAAGAAACAAGTAGCGATCAGAACTTCAGCAAGGTTTTTAGCCTTGAACTGGAATCACCGCTCAATTGAAACTTACAAGCTAAATCCTAAAGAACGTCTGACAAGAGCCCGAATTAGCTTCGAGGTGAACCTCGTTTGTCAGATCGACATCCCAACAAAACCCGCAGAAATATAAAAACATGCAACATAAAACATGATATAGTAGTGTGAACATAATAAAGAGAGGGTCAGCTAAACATGAAATGGTGGATAGAACACACTCAATTTCACTTATCTTTTTAGAAGAAAAATTTTTCCTGTCCTCGCGGAGCTAGCGATTTTGGCATTTAGTCGTTGCATGTATGAGCCATAATATTTCGACATTTGGCAGTTGCACATAATTAAAAATACGTAGAAGGTCAATATAATGTCACAGCTTATTGGCTTTCACATGATATGTGTATTGAAGACACATACTGTTAATCCTTATAGCGATATGACCATTAACAGGTCCTTTAATAATAAACATGATTAGATTCATCTGATAATCCAAATGACCTCTACAATACTGGCCGTAATCCGCTTGACGGCGAAGGTATTATAAATATAGATTCCCTTCTAACACAACGTACTTGACAATAAAAAGGCTGGATCCAATAAATTCAATTCTTTCTTGATCCATTCTATCATACCCTAGAGATGGGTCAACAATTCCCTGTTGAACACTCTGACTAGAGTCAAACTGGCGGAATGTAAATATAAGTATTATTATACGAAACAGACTTACTGTCAAATCCTCACGGCGATAGCTTCCACATGGAAGGCCGTATAACAAGGAAGACACAGCAATATACCCAATCTATGGGACTCTAACAATACAGACTACCGTCTGACTTCTTTCACAGCCTTGACATCTCTGGAGACTGCGTCGTCCAGTGTTTAGCAACAAAACGCAAACTACTCACGCACAAATATGTGCGCTTCCGTGCGCGATACATTTAATTACAAATATATTCTTACCACATTTGTTGATGCGTACCATCTTAACAGAAGGAAGACTTGTGTCAACCCTTAATACTGTTAAGTCACCCAAAAAGGACGCAACAGTTACCCTAAAGTTACTATTAGTCAACAAAATTAAGTTCAGAAATCTAATGACACTCAATATTAAATATTTACGCAACGACGGAATATGACAGAGCATAGAATATTTTCACCAAATAAATTTTCTGATACTGTCATCCTCATCATCATCATCAGCTACCATCTCCACATAGAAGGTAGGCTGTAATAGATCCCCAACGTAAACGTTTTTTGTCTCTTGTCTTGATGTGCACTCTGATAAACTCTTTCCGGTCCCTCTCTTGACGTTATCTTCCCACTTTCTGCGCTGTCCCCTTGCACGTTTGCCTTCAAATCTACCTTCTTTTATGTTCTTCTTGCAAGGTGTTATGCCCTTTTATATGACCAAAATATTTTAGCTGTCTAATTTTGATCTCCTTCATTAATTCTCTTTTCGTACCGGTACTTAGATTTTCTAGGATCTATTTTTTGTGTTCTTCTCTTTCCAAGAGATGCACTCCACAAGAGAGTCTTCTGAGGTATTCAGAATAAGCGAGAACACTACTGCTTTGGCTGTAATTCTGCCGACGCTTTTGTGAAGGATTTAAACACTTATTACTTTCAGCTCGTTTAAGCCCCCATCCCTGATTTACTTAGTGGAATTCTATTATTCTAGTATAGCTATGTTTGAAGTGTGTGTAGTAATTTGACTGAGACAAACATGCAGTAACTTTAAAAATGATTAAATCGAAGTTAAATTTGTAACATTACAAATAACAAAATTTAATAATCACTTTAGTTTTAACAGTTGGAAATAATTTGAATAGTTATGGATCAAGAAAAGTTATCCTCACTGTCTTTAGGGAATGTGAGATATTTCAAGAAGTTCAAGTGGCAGCATATATTTGAACTTAGCTGCCAATGACGGTTCTGCTCCTTCTTATGGGTTGGTTTTTTTTCACTCTGCTCGCGCTCGTCGCTGATCAAGGTTGTCGGTGGTAGCTAGTTTCCCAGAAACGTCAAGGAGAGCCTACCACGTGCGTCCTTCGTTTTAAAGCTTAGGTCACGATTCCCTTCTTGTTCCAGAGACAGTACTTTCTGCTGGTACCATCAATAAATATGGTAAAAGAATAGAACGAAACGCTCTTCTGAGTATGGCGTTTTTTACCCCATAGTTATGGGTTCCTATCTTCCCATACCACCATCCCAATTACTCAGACTTTGCCCTCGATGAGAATTAAATTTAATCCCTGGGGATAAAACTTTCTTTACATTTAAATAGAATAGCGTTCATAGTTACTTTATATTTAAATGAAAAGGTTAGCAATACAGATAGAGAATGTTTACATATACATCTCCACTGATTGAAAAGTGTTCACAATATAAATTGAATATGTTTTCATTTATGTATTACACTGATTAAAATGTTTGAAACTTCCATTACTTTAAAATGAATATTTTCATTTAGACATTTACAGTGGTTTAAAGCTTGAAAACTTACATTAATTGTAAAGTGACTATGTTTATAGGGACATTTACACTGCTTTGAAAATGTAAGTATTTGTTGAGGGCACATCATGGGGCAGGGCAATCCTGATAAAGTTATATTTGGATGGATTGTTGTGCACCATGATGTTCCTCACTAAAACGCATAGAATTAGAATGAGTAGCCATGACAAAAGGGACGTATCGAGAGATGACGTGAAGAGATTGTGTCCACGCCTTACAGCGTACAGACGTGTTAGAATATGTGGCCAAGTCCACTCAACAAAGTGTAGCATAGTCTACTGATATATGTGTATTTCATGAGTTTGGATTTACATGTAATTCTAAAGTAAATATATTCTTCGCTGTGTAAAGTGTGCCGAAGTAGCCATAAATATAAAGAGAGATGACTTCTCGAGAAATTCGAAATGTTCCCAAGGTCAGAAGCACCTATGTGAACAAATGTAAGATGTTATGAAGTGATGATACTGTTTTATTAGGTCAATAATGACCATAACTATAAGAAATAAGTGGACACAGAACATTAAGGATGTATAAGAAATATAAAGGAACAAATTATTTACAAGTATCGGCAAGGTTGTCGAAATAGTAACAGTATGTTGAAAGGATATATATATATAGAAATAGAAGAAATCGATTCGTACTACCAAGTAACCAATGGTAAATTCAGTGGAGCATGTTGTAATAATTCATAACAGATATAGACTATCATCATCCATACAGAAATGCAGAATATATATAACACTTTATGATTCTCAGTTTTAATTTATGAGATAACTGTTTGGATGTCAGTATATGTTTCATGTTGTTGAATGTAGCTTTGGCCATTCCTATTCTCTTCTTGATTTCTGTTTCACATCTGCCATCTTCTGTTATTATATGACCAAGATATACGTAGCTCTTGACTTGTTCCAGGATTTTCCCATTTACGCTTATCTTTAATGTGGGTTTATCGTCTGTTTTGCTAATTATCATAGTTTTAGTTTTCTCAATATTAATGTCGAGTCCATATTCATGACTTATACTGTTCACTTGCTTCACTAGTTCTTGTAACTCCTGTTCGCTTTCAGCTAACAACACGGTATCATCTGCATATCTAAGGTTGTTTATTGATCTTCCACTGATGTTTAGTCCTGGTATTTCCTGTATCTGTTTGAAAATTTTTTCGGTGTATAAATTAAATAGGCAGGGGGACAGCACACAACCTTGTCTGACACCTCTTTTTATGTCTATGTATGGTGAATAATTCCTTCCCGATCTTACTGTGGCAGTTTGCTCCCAATAAAGGTTACTGAGTATTCTTATATCTTTTCCATCAATACCTATGTCTTTGAGGCATTCAATTATTTTCTCATGATGGATTCTGTCAAAAGCCTTCTTATAGTCAATGAAGCACATATACATACTTTTTTGGACCTCTGTATATTTTTTCTGCTAATCTTCTTAGGCAAAATATTGCCTCTCTTGTTCCACTGTTCCGTCTAAAACCAAACTGTTCTTCTTGGATTTCTCTGTCTACTTTACTTTTTATTCTTTCCTGTATGATTTTGAGCAGTATCTTAATTGCATGACTCATCAGGCTGATTGTTCTGAAGTCTGAACATTCTGTTGCATTTGGTTTTTTTTTGGGCAATGTTATAAAAACTGATGTCTTCATGTCGTGTGGTAAATATCCTGTATTGTATATATCATTGCATATTTCTGTGATTGTATCTATACCAAAGCTCTCCAGAGCTTCTATCATTTCAATGTTTATGTTATCCATGCCTGCTGATCTTCCTTTTTGTATCATATGAATGGCATTCTCTACTTCTGATCTGAGAATGTGTGGGCCTTCATTAGAATCTGGTGATGGTTTTTTACCTCTGTTGTCCTCGAATAGTTCTTTTACGTATTCTGCCCATCTGTTTGATATGTCTTTCTCATCAAGTAATATTACACCATTTTTGTTCTTGATACAGCTTCCTCCTTGTGCAAACCGCGACCGATTTGATAATTTCTTTATTTCTTCATGCATATCTCTTGTCATGTGCTTCGCTTCCAAGTCTTCTATTTCCTTACATTTTGTTTCTATCCACCGTTCTTTTGCTTCTCTACACATAGTACGTATGTCATTGTCTATTGTTTTATATTCTGGAGTATTTTTTGCTTTCTTTCTTTCTGCCATTTTATTCAAGATGTCATCTGTCATCCAAATTTGATTTTTCTTAGACTCCTTTTTAGGTAAATTTGCATTTGCTGATTGTATGCTTGTTTTTAAGCATTCCCATTTTGCGGTTGCTTTTTCTTCTGGGTTTTCTCTTCTATACTGCTCCATGCTTTCTGTCAATAACTGTTGGTATTTATTTTTGACTTCGATTAAATATTTCTGTTTTATATCTGGTTGTTTCAGCGCTGATATTTCTATCTGGGGTTCCTCCTGTCTTCTGTTTCCTGCTCTTTTCAGCTTTATATTTACCTTGATGACAACTGGATTGTGATCTGAATTTATGTCGGCGCCAGAATGTGTCTTTGCACTTGTGACACTGTTCTTAAATCTATGTTTTATCATGATATAGTCGATTTGATTACGTGTTACATCTCCTGGGCTTTTCCATGTGTATAATTTCCTTGGGTGATGTTCAAAAAAGGTGTTACATATGACCAGCTGGTTTTCTTCACAGAACTGGATAAGTCTGTCTCCTCTATCATTTCTTGTCCCTAATCCATACTGTCCTACTATTTTCTTGTATTTTCCTTTTCCTACTTTTGCATTCATATCACCCATTACTATCAACACATCTGTAGATTTGACTGGTTTAAGTGTGTGTTGTAGCTCTTCATAGTATTCTTCTATTTCTTCCTCGCTGTAATCTTTAGTTGGTGCATAAGTTTGTAAGATTGATATGTCGAATGGCTTTGCTCTCATCTTTAGTAACATCATTCTGTCATTGTGTGTCCAGTATCCACATACGTATTTTTCTAACTCCTTCTTTATCAACATTCCTACCCCTCTTTCGTGTTTTTCTCCTCCTGAGTGTATAAGCGTGTACTGGTCTCTTGTTATGTAGCCTGTATCCAAAAGTCTTGCCTCTGCAACTCCCAGTATATCGAGTTTCATGTCGGTTGCCTCTAATATAAGATTGTCCAGCTTTCCTTCTCCGTTTAAAGTTCTAACATTCCATGTTCCTATTTTTAGGCTTCTCCTACTAGTTTTTAGGTGGTCTTTCTCAGAATGCTCCCTTTCAACAGAATTTAAGGAACACTCGTCATTATGTACTTCCTTACTCATTAGAGGAGTTGCCTCTTCCCTGTTAATTTGTACAGTAGATTCTTCCCCAGGGGACAGAGAGTTCTCTACATATCGGTTCTTATCTTGTTGTTGTGATTCCATTACTTTCTGTAGGAAGTACGTGGTAAGGCCCCAATCTCTTCCACGGTGGCTAGCCATTGTCTTTTTCTATGTCCGACATGCCTCTAGTGCGCCACACACTTTGCTGTTTCGCTTTGCGAGCCGTTGATCTTCTCAGATTCCTCCGCCTCACTCACCGTCTCAGTCTTTGTGTACTAGGGATGGACATTCCCTTGAGTAAGATTGCTCCTACTCCACCCATGTAGTTTAGCCAGTCAGCCAAGACTGTTGCCCGGGATGTGGCCACCGCCGTACATAAGCGGTATTCTAGGAGCCATACATGAGCTAGACAAAGAGAGGAGAACCAAATAGGATCCTGACTATCCTAAAAAGGACATGGCTGTCTCTCACCGTGAGGTACTATCCCTCTCTCTTTATCCTACATCCCATCTACATATAGACTATGTGTGTAATAAAAGAAAGTCGTTTGAAACAATATTGTTGAAGAATCTATACAAGAATTCAGATTCATCAGTTGTATTAATTATGTCAAGTTGAAAGGTCTACACTAGGGTTCCCATTCGTCCCGTTTTTCCCGGGACAGTCCCGTTTTTTGATAAAATGTCCCAGTTTCATAACCCTCCACTCCCAAAGGAGCATAGGCCCTCAACAAACACATGCCAAGTCCTCCTGTCACGTGCCATCATCTCAAGTTCTTTCCATGTTCTCCTCATCATTTTCACCTCTGTTTCCAACTCTCTTCTCCATGTACTTCTTGGTCTTCCTCTGCCTCTCTTGCCCTGCGGGTTCCAGAACAAGGACTGCCTTGTAATGCTATCAACAGGTTTCCTCAGTGTGTGTCCTATCCATCGCCATCGTCTTCTTCTCATCTCTTGTTCCACTGGCACTTGTCTAGTTCTTGTCATCAGTTCTACGTTGGTAACCTTGTCATACCATTTTAATCCCTCTATTCTACGCAAGCACCCATTTATGAAAGTCTGTAGCTTTTTGGTTGTTGTCTTTGTTGTTCTCCATGTCTCAGAGCCATACAATAGGACTGACTTCACATTTGAGTTGAAGATTCTTATTTTCGTGTTGGATCCGATTTCTCTTGATCTCCATATATTTCCCAATGCAATGAAAGCTCCTCTTGCCTTTTGTATTCTTATTTTGATATCACTGTCTGTCCCTCCAACTTTGTCTATATTACTTCCAAGATATGTGTATGATTCTACATCTTGTATTGGTGTTTCTTCAAGTTCAACCCTATTATCATTACCTGCATTTATTCGCATTATTTTTGTCTTTTCCCTGTGTATTTTCAGACCCAATTGCTGTGACCTCTCATCGAGTGTTTTCAATTTGTCCTGCATCTGATTACGGTTATGGGACAGAAGAGCCAAGTCATCAGCAAAATCCAGATCATCCAACTGCTTTGTCAGAGTCCACTGGATTCCATTTCTGTTGTGTGTTGTCGATGATCTCATAACCCAATCTATTGCCAGCAAGAAAAGAAATGGAGACAAGAGGTATCCCTGTCGCACTCCTGTTCTTATCCCAAATGGTTCTGTAAGCTGTCCTTCATGAAGAACTCTGCATGTCATGTCTTCATATGTTTTCTTTATTAAATTAATGATCTTCAGGGGAACTCCATAATGCCTCATCAATTTCCAAAGTGATTCTCTGTCTACACTGTTAAATGCCTTTTCATAGTCCACAAATCCGATGTATAGTGGTGAATTCCATTCCAGACTTTGTTCAACTATTATTCTCAAAGTGGCTATCTGGTCTGTACATGATCTGTTTTGTCGAAAACCTGCTTGTTCATCTCTCAATTTCTTGTCTATCGACTCTTTTAATCTCTCAAGGATAATCCTGTTTAATACTTTTCCTGGCACTGATAGTAACATTATTCCTCTATAATTTGTGCACTCTTGTAAATTTCCCTTCTTAGGCAACTTAACCAGATATCCTTCCTTCCATTCTGCTGGTATCTCTTCCTTTTCCCAGACTTTACCAAGTAATTTATATAACATCTCTGTAGCCGTGTCGATATCTGCTTTGATGGCCTCTGCTGGAATGCCATCAGGTCCAGACGCTTTTCCATCTCTTATAAGCTTTATGGCTTTCTTTATTTCTTCCTTCGTTGGTCTTTCACCGTTAATTTGTAGCTCTTCTTCTGCTGGCTGGATGTCCAGCGGGTTTTGTGGAGCTGGTCTATTGAGAAGGTCCCCAAAATATTCTGTCCACCTCTTCATTTGCTCTTGTATATTGCTGAGCAGTTTCCCATTCTTGTCTTTTATGAGACAACTTGTTTGCTTGTATTTCCCTGTTAACTTCTTTGTGCTGCTATACAGTTCTCTCATATTTCCTTTGGCTGCAGCATCTTCTGCCTCTCTTGCCAACTCCTCAATATACTTCCTCTTGTCTCTTTTGATACTTCTTTTTACTTCTTTGTTTGCTTCTGTGATAACTTCTTGAGCCTTGGCTTTGGAACTTCTGGTTTTGCTTGTGTTTAACTCTGCTTTCTTGTTTTTTCTGTCTTTTATCTTATTGATGGTTTCTGTTGTTATCCATGCTTTTTGTTGTCTTTCCCTTTTCCCCAGTATTTCTTCACATGTCTCCTTCCATACCGTTTTGACCTGCTGCCAATAGTCTTCTGTATTCTCTACATCTTCCAGCTGTTGTAGCACTTGGAATTTGTTGGATACTGTGACCGCAAATTTGTCTCTTGTTTCTTGATTTCTTAGCTGTCCTACATTAAACTGTTGTCTATATTTTTGCATTGTTGCATATCTCTTGAGTTTCATTTTTATTTTGGCTATCAGAAGATGGTGATCTGATGCCACATCTGCTCCTCTATATACCTTTACATCCTGCAATGATGATCTAAACTTCTTCTTTATGCATATATGATCGATCTGATTTTCTGTTCTATGGTCTGGTGATATCCATGTTGCCTTGTGTATTCTCTTATGTGGAAACATGCTTCCTCCTATAGCCAGTTGATTTGAAGCACAGAAGTTTGCGAATAGTTCTCCATTTTCATTCATTACTCCTAGCCCATGTTTTCCCATGACTTCTTCAAATCCGGTGTTGACTGTACCTATCTTTGCATTCATGTCACCCATCAAAATTGTGATGTCTCTTCTTTTTACTTTATCCATAATTTCCTGTAGTTTAGTATAAAATGCTTCTTTCACAGACTCTTCTTTGTCATTAGTTGGTGCATAACATTGGATGACATTTACATGAATTTTCTTTTTAGCTGTTTTGAAAGTAGCTGTTATTATTCTGGGTCCAACAGCTTCCCATTCAATGAGTGCTTTCTGTGCTTCTTTAGATAACATAAGAGCTACCCCTTCAAAAATGTCCCGGTGTCCCGAATTTATTCCAAATGTCCCGCTTTTTAAGGGTCCTTCCTGAAAAAAAATCTTTGGGTATCGGATTTTATTCCGTCTTTTAGTAGTGTTACAGTTGCAAGAATTAGAAAAAGAAGGACACATAACAGTTGAAAAGTTTCAAAGCTATGCAGTAGATTTCTATGACACCTGCATTGAATATATTCAGGAGTGGTGTACACCATTTCTTACGCCTCTTTAGTCTATGGATTGGATCAATTTGAAGGGAAAGGAGTCTGTGACTTGGAAGAACATCCAAGAAAGCTACATATTCATGAAGACAGTGTCACCAAATTTTACTGTGAATGAAGAGGACTTATTTGATGAGTTTGCATGTGTGAAAAAATATTGTGAAAGCAAAATTTGATGTGTGGAGTGAACTGAAGGATCAAAGTGTCAGTGAAAAATGGTGTGAGATGTTCGCTCATTTTACAAAGCAGGATATAAATACTGAGAACCTGAAATGCCTAGTTAGTTTTTGTTTGGCACTGCCAGGATCCAATGCAGCTGTTGAACGTGTTTTTTCATTAATAAATGCGCTTTGGACAGACGAAAAAAAAAACAGACTTAAAATTGAGACAGTGAAAGCTTGCCATTATAAAGGCCAATTTTAAGGATTTCTCTTGTGCTGAGTTCTATGTCCAAATATCAGAAGAAAAAAAAAACTTCTTGAACAGGCCCATAAATCTGATAAATATTCTGATGAATCTGAAATATAAACTTGACTATTGTGTATTTTTTAAAGGTGCGATTTTTCTAATTAAGTATGTTTGTAATTTAGAATTCTTTTTTAAAGTGGAAGTTGTGTTAGTTAATGAGTGTATTTTTATACCAGTATCTTATTTTAAGTGCAACATATAATATATAATAGATTTATTTGTGCTTTACCTTAATTTTTAACATGTCCCGTTTTTTTACAAAATGTCCCGGGTTTTTTAGGTAAAAATTTGGAAATGTCCCGGTTTTTAAACAAAACATTATGGGAACCCTAGTCTACACAGCAGTAGACACGAATACATATTCAAATACCAACGATTATAATTGGAATGGCTAGGCCAGATTTAAACAGGAAATTTCGAAAGAAACACTCAAACACGAACAGAAATTCAAAAGTAACATTTATGCATTGAGCCAATATTTGACCACAAAGATCAAGTGAGAATAAACATTAAAATAGAATAATAAATCTGGTTTTTAACACATGAACCCGGCGGAAATTCTGGGGGCTTCTTGTCCGGTGCCATTCCTAATTGGTACTTTGAATACACAATATACGATTTAAGGAGATTCATTCAAAACATTCCACCATGTTATCAAAGAAAACAATATATGACTTCGAGGATAACGCTAGTCTTTGACTATGGCTTCTATCAAAATTCAAGGTTTCCAGTATTACGGTATCGATGATTGATACTCTTGAACATTTGTCAGCAAAGAAAGGAAGAATAACGTATGTAACACTGACAAACAACATTTTTCTTTCTTATATAAGAATAAGTGTTCTTAGGTCAGTTTCTTGTGCTGATTTCAAATTTGAAATCCGTTTATCTCTATCACGTCGGGTTCTTAAGATATTTGTGAATAACTATATTTTTGGGAAACCGTTATTTGCTCCATTTCATTTTTACTATATAACTTTTTAAAAATTAATAAAATGCAAAATAATTCTACTTTTTATACTGCTAAAAGATGCATGACATATGTTACGTTATATTTCAAATAGTTACTGTATTTTGAAATAATTATGAGTGAAATATGGCTTCTAGAAGTTGTTGAAATTCGGCTGATCTGTTCTGTTACGTGTGCGGATATTTTACCGATTGTGTTCACCAGAAAAACTTTACACCATTGCTAAAGAAAGCATATGAACTTTATTTCGATTCGAAAGTTGATGATGCAAATAAATCTTGGAAGCCAAATGCAGTTTGTTCGACTTGTGCAAATACATTGGCATGTTGGTTACGAAAATAGCCGAAGCATAAGTCGATGCCTTTTGGAGTGCCAGTAATATGGCGTGAACCGACAAATCACGCTACTGATTGTTACTTCTGCTTGACAAATATCTATGGTTTCACTTTTAAAACTAGAAAGTCTGTGGTTTATCCAAATATTGAATCGGTTTCGAAACCAGTGCCTCATGATCCAATCACGTGTCCGATCCCAGTCCCACCAGAACAATATCCGTTGGATGTGAATGAACCATCAGAAAGTGATAGTTTACCTGCTTTAGAAACTAATTCTGACTCGGATTATATACAGGTGAATGATGATTTTACTTAATTAACCATTCAGAACTTTCAGATCTAATACGTGATCTCGCTCTCACCAAAGGACAAGCGGAATTACTCGGTTCGCGACTCAAAGAATGGAATCTTTTAGCGCCCAATACTCCGATATCTAAATTTCGTCATAGACACAGAGAACTTGTTCAATACTTTGAGATGGATGATGACATTTGCAAAGATGTAAAAGGTCTAATGGTGCACCTCGGTCATGAGCACATAGTCAACGAATGGCGACTTTTCATCGACTCTTCCAAGACTAGTCTAAAAGCCGTGATATTGCATAATGGAAATTTATTTTCATCAATTCCAGTCGCCTACTCTGTTCATATGAAAGAAACTTATGACAATATGGCTATACTTTTGGCAAAAATAAAGTACAATGACTACCAATGGCGGATTTGTGGAGACCTAAAGGTCATTGCAATTCTCACGGGCATGCAGACTGGGTATACTAAATTTTGTTGCTTCCTATGTGAATGGGACAGCCGCAACAGACAGGAACATTATGCAAGAAAGGTGTGGCCTATCAGGGATCGTATGCAGCTCGGGCATAAAAATGTAATACACGAGCCATTAGTTAACAAAGACAGCATCATTTTACCACCGTTACATATAAAGTTGGGGCTCATGAAGAATTTCGTAAAAGCGTTAGATAAAACGAGCAAAGCTTTCACTTATCTTCGAGAAATGTTTCCGCAAATTAGCGATGCAAAGATAAAGGAAGGTATCTTTGTAGGACCTCAGATTAGGAAAGTTATTGCAGACAAACAATTCGAGAACTTGTTACATGGTAGTTAACTTCGCGCATGGATGGCATTCAAATCGATCGTCGATAACTTTCTGGGAAATCACAAATCTGTCGACTATGTGCATATTGTTAAGCAGTGCATAGATGCATACAGAATTATGGGCTGTAACATGTCCCTCAAAATTCATTTGCTCGATTCGCATCTTGACTTTTTCCCTGACAACCTTGGCGAAGTCAGCGATGAACATGGAGAACGATTCCATCAAGATAACGCCGTAATGGAGTCACGTTATCAAGGACGGTGGAGTGTGACCATGCTTGCCGATTATTGTTGGATGCTTCATCGCGATGTACCACATGCCATTCACCGACGAAAGTCGACTGCAAAGAAATTCAAGCCTATATAACTGTTATACTTCTTGTACAAATGATGTTGTAATACTGTATGCGTTGTTAAAAAAACTTCAATTGCGTATTTCTAGAGATCCCGACCTGATAGAGAAAAATGGTTTGCAGATTTAAAAACAGCGCATTAAAATTGACTAGAAAAACATAGAAATGTTAGAGAAAGAAAAAAAAATTTTTTTTTGTTAGCCAGTGTAATTAATAATTTGTAAAAGTTCAAAACTTGGCCGAAACATGCCTATCCGGCTACTCAGAACTACGTGACGTCAGCGGCAGAAAGACCAACCGACAGCGTTTGAAATCATCTTCAAAACGGAAACTCGTCTAGGCCTACTTATCAAAATTTCAAGTCTTCGCTTCATTCAAAACGACGGTAATGCATACTTTCAATTTCAAGAATCTCTGTTATACTTTCAATATCAAGAATCTTTGGACCATTACTCTCTGATGTCAGGGCATGGATGGAAACGATTGTTTGCTATTCACATGCAAACAGGCCGAAACATCTGCTTATACAATTTTTGGATATCGCTTCTAAGATTAGTAATTGTGTTTAATGTTGATTGTCGCCTGACCATTTATTTTGCAACCTTGTTCTCTATTCCTTTCTTTACTGTTCATTAGATGGTAAATTTATGTTGGGCCTGAGGGGACAGTCGAGAACAAAGGGCACTGAAGAGGCTTAGTGAAACTACCGAAAAGGCATCATGAAAAATGTCGAAATAACATAAAGCAGTGTGCAGAATGTCGAAAACAGAGAGTAGAATGAGCGAGACGTGTGTAAAATTAGAGAGACGTGTGGAAAATGGCGGAAAAAAGAAGTAACTGTATATAAGTTGGAGAAATGCGAGAAAAGAGAGAGATTTACTAGGAATTCATTGTGTTGTGTTAGGCAAGCCAGATTCGAGTTTCGTCTTGGAGATTATGAAGATCAGTAGTTTATTTCTGTTGGATAATACTCACTATTTTGTTTATACCTAAGTAAACGATCCATTGTGTAAAGTCATTGTGAAAATGGTTGGGAAATGACGTTCAATAAACTTATGGTTGAATTTACTGCATTGCTTTTTTTGGGGGGGGGGGGGGGGGGGTTACAGTTATTCTGTTGGATTTACCTTGTCATCTTGGTACCGTTTTGCTTATCACTAAACCTAAAAGGGAAGAACAAACCTGGAAAGAAAAATTAGCAAAAGTCAAGAATCTCCATCTCAGGCGGAAGGCCTGTAGCACTTGAACAACAACAAACATGTAAAGGATTAGCTCTGATTAAAAATAAACTCAACATAACTACTTGCGCACGTAACCGACACGGGCACACCTGCTACGCTGTCATTTTGATGCTAATTCGTCTACGCACAATAAAATATATAGTCAATTTTTCTACTTGGGTCCAATCTGCTTGACTTACCAGTCGTTGCTGTACCGTTTGACATTGTCTTCATTGGGCACCCATCTACACGGCCCACATTTCGCGTTGATAAGTAATAGGTATCTATAAGCCCGACATTTCTGGAATCACCCTCGCCAGCAATAATCAAGTAAACACCCCCCACACACCATCTCAACAACAAAAATGGAGGCAACAACTAGAGACCTCTTCAGTACTGGGTCTTAGTTTATTATAAGGTGGAGTGTATCGATGCCTCTGCCCACAGTATGTCTGCTAATTTACTGTACACATTGTTGATGATGAAGACAAGAAATGTTATCAATTCAGTATTTCTAGACCTTGTTTGTTTATTCATCTAAATTAGTTTGTACACTAGTAAGAGATAAAAGTATTTTGTTATCTATTCGGCATTTATAATTTTTAATTTAAAAAAATGACATCCGTGACCAGTAGTGAGTATTTAAAAATGTTTCTTTTTGGACCGACACATTTCTTGTTGAGCATTTTTTTTTTAAATCACATCTCTTACAGTGGAAGGTTTATCTAAATATAAATTGTTTAATTATAAACTTTGACCGTGGTAGAATATATATATATTTATAATATCAATGACGCATGTTACCTGGCAGTGCTCAGAAAAGAATAAGCTAAATTTGAATGTATAAATTGAACTATATATATATATATATATGAAACAAGTAAATCAACTTCTGTATATTGTTATCTTTTTTTCACCTACTATTCTTTATTATAAAAGTGATTTAAGACCAGCTTCTGGCGCTGAAATTGATAATAAAAAGTATTACACAGTTATCTAATTTTGATACACATTATTGTAACTTTTAACTAGTCTGTGAATCTTTAACATTACAACATCTGAGAATATTAATGTCCAGATGACTTCATGCAGTGTTCTAAATAGGTAAATTGGCCTAATTTATAATTCGTACAGTCTAGCAAATGCACCATTTATAGATAGCGTTTTAATTGACTTTTTTTAACACGATTTACACACATTCTTTGTATTTTAGACCAAGTTTTAATTATTTGTTCTGCAAAATTCTACAACGAATAAAACTCAGATTTTTTGCAAAGGCTCAAAAGATAAAAGTACAGATAGTAGTGACCAAACTTAAGTTATAAATAAAAACATAAAACTTTAAAGTGGTAAATTTCGCTATGCAAAAGATAAGCCCCTCATGTTACAATTGTGAACGTTTAAAACACACAATGCCAGTCTTTTAGTAACGCGTGAACATTTCAGTAGTACACCTTCTTCAGGAGGAAAAAAGTATAATTTTGTGTGGTACCAACAAAAAAGGTTTAAATGACTAAGGTATATTTAAATACAGACATTACACATGCTTTAATCAGAAAACTATAAAGAATTTATAGCACATGCCATTATGATGACAGTGCAAGCTTTCCCAGAAGCTCCCGTCTTCAGAGTGTGTTTTATCCCAGGTGGTAAAGTTAAACATGATAATCTCAGCATCAGTGACTACGTATGAGGAAACACCTGAGAAATATAATAAAATATTTCAGAACATCAGTTGGTAGAAGTAGTTTAACCAGTGAAGATCAATTATTATTATCAGACAATATCATTATCATAAAACTTAAACAAATAGGGTCTTGTAAGAACTAAGACATTTTTGTGAGAACCAGGTAATACTAAGCAAAAAACTTAAAGATCTCAACGTGATATAAGAAAGTTACACAACAACTGCTTTTAGCATCACAAGGCAATACTTGCTCATTACTCTTATTTAACCATATCTATTTCTCTCATAAAGTTGGCGGCCGAATTCAGGCTTCTCTCATCGCTATTGTCGGCGTCTGTAGCCAAATGGATATGAACGCAGTTTCATGATCCAGATATACCAGGTTCGAAACCTGGTGCAGGCGGTTTGGTAGCAGATCGCTTTGTGTGGATTTTTAACAATGGTATAAGCGCCGTACCGTTCAGAAAGCAATGGCAAACTACTGAATGAAAAAAATTATCTAGAAAAATCACAAACAGCCAATAAAAGCTGGGGTTGATTGCCACGTCCTGTAAAGGATAAGCAACTAACTAACTCATCGCCATTCAGTTTTTGTTTCCTCGAGGGGGTTAATGAGAGCCATGCTGTCACATGGTTCCTATCGTAGAGCCTAATTCTCGGAGCTTGTCTTCCCTATATGTACGTATAATTGTCAATCCGATTGTCTGAATAGAAGATATGTGAGTGCGGATGCTCAGCCTGCAAATAATTCCCCGATTTCTTCTTGTTAAGGAGTTGTTAAGAAAAAAATATAAAGGTAGTCTCATCGCAGATGCTGTAGGGGAGTGAAGTGTTAGATACTTCACTGTAATAGGCTGAGCATCGAGAGGTGAGGTGACAAGTCACCTTCCTCGCTGCCTTTTCCTTCCCTAGGTGAAGAGCAAAGTCAAGTACTCATTTACACATGGGTAGACTTGAGTGTGACAATACGGTGAGACGAACTCGACACATCTTCCGCGAAAGACCAGCGCTCTAGCCACTCTGCCAATCGAAAGCTCTAAGGAGAAGTATGCTCCTGTTATAGAAGTGTGCTCCTGTTATAGAAGTGTGCTCCTGTTATAGAAGTGTGCTCCTGTTATAGAAGTATGCTCCTGTTATAGAAGTGTGCTCCTGTTATAGAAGTGTGCTCCTGTTATAGAAGTGTGCTCCTGTTTTTAGGAAGTGTGCTCCT
>JAMPIV010008849.1:0-55148 GCA_024509875.1 Oreohelix idahoensis
CGATCCCGTTTGCCAAGGAGAAAGCTTTGAAAGAGGAGATTGAGTACCTATTGAAAGAAGGGATTATTTCTCATAGGGAATCTCCGTATAGCTCTAGTGTGGTTTTGCTGAGAAAACCCTCTGGGGAACATCGTCTGTGTATAAATTACAGGAAACTGAATGCTGTCACAGAAAATCAGGTGGATCCATTACCGGACACAAATCAACTATTTGCCAGGCTAAACAAGGCAAAATATTTTTCGAAGGTGGATCTGAGCAAAGGCTATTATCAGATTCCAGTAAAGCCTGAGGTCCGACCTTATTTAGCGTTTAGCACTTCGGAAGGACATTATGAATTCAACATGTTGCCGTTTGGGTTGAAAAATGCTCCGAGTGTGTTTTCTAGGATGATGCGAAAATTGTTGGATCCACTAAATAACACATGCATCACTAATTTTATGGATGATATCCTCATTGCTACAGAAACATTTGAGGAACACATTAACTCTTTGACTATGCTGTTTGATAGACTAAGAGAGGCTAATTTGACGGCTAGACCAACAAAATGTTGTATTGGTTGTAAAGAGTTGGAGTTCTTGGGACATACTGTATATCAGGGTAACATGACCCCTGACCCCAAGAACCTCGAGAAATTACAAAGAGCACCGCGGCCACAAACCAAGAAAGATGTAAGATCTTTCGTGTCGTTGTGTGGATTCTATCAGAAATATATCAAAAATTTTAACTCTATTTGTGCTCCTCTGACGGATTTAACTCGCAAGGGAAATCCTGATAGAATTGTTTGGTCAGCCCAGTGTGAATTAGCATACCAAGAGTTAAAGGAAAAACTTACAAGCAAGCCAATCTTGAAATTACCTGATTTGAGTCAGGAATTTGTGGTGAGAAGTGACGCAAGCAATGTAGGCCTGGGGGCTACTTTGTTGCAAAGGTCATCGTCACCAGACGGGGAGCTGAACCCAGTCGCTTATGCTAGCCGCAAGTTAAACAAAGCAGAGCAAAACTATTCAACAAACGAAAAAGAATGTCTAGCTTTAATCTGGGCTATACGAAAGTTCCAAATCTACCTCTATGGTAGAACCTTTGTGGTCCAAACGGATCATCAGCCTCTCGTATTCTTATCACAGGCAAAGCATGAGAATGCGCGCTTATTAAGGTGGTCTTTACTCCTACAGCCATATTCATTCACTATTGAATACATTCCAGGGTCACAGAACGTGGGTGCAGATTTTCTCAGTAGGCATCCCTGTGATCCAAATCAGAGTATTCATCAGGCGTAAGGAGTTAATTTTATTTATGTGTATCACTGTTTTTGGAACTTGCATCAGGCATGTTCTTAAGGGGGGAGATGTGTGATAAAGTACATTGATACAGCGATAAAATTATTAATTATAAGTATAAAAGTCAAAATAATATGAGTAGAAATAGAAATAGTAAAGTTGTAACGCGTCTTCTTTCCCCGTGCCAGTCATCGCACTGAGATAAGAACGTAGTGTGAAACCTTATTGTCGCGCCAGTGGTATTGGACTTTATAACTCGCCTGTCAAGGGTTAACGGTAAAAATTTCAAAACGACAAGCTTAGTTGTTCCAAGAAAAATAGTAAGAATAAAACAGGGGAGGCATAAACGAACGCATAAAAGTGAGAGAGAACGAACGAACGAACGAACGAACGAACTTTATTTTCAAAGGGTTTAGAATTGGGCACGCAGGCCCGTCTAACATTCTGCCCTTCCTTTCTCTCATCTTCCATACTGAATCCATTTATTCTCACACGTATCCTAAATATTACTTAATAATAAAATAACAAAAAAAGTACAATAAAATAAAATCTCAACATTGTAACAGTACAATAACAGTTACACAGATTTACAGATGATTATCATAATTTATACTAAACAGGACAAAATTAACTTTAAAACCTACATATGATGTTATGTAATTATTTAAGAACATAACGAAATTAGGGTGGCATATAATCTGCATTCATGATGTATTTGAAAAGTCTGTGATTGAATGAATATGGACTAAGAGTATTTTTTAAGTCGTGTGGAAGAGTATTCCACAGATGAGCAGCAGAAAAAGCTAAACTTTTCTTGAATAAGTCGAGCCTAGGCTTGGGCATGTGTAATTTATTTAAGCGTTGACTGCGTCTTCCGCTGTATTTGAAAATAGGCCACAGATACGTTGGAGCATTCTGTGACAAGATTTTGTGAATAAATTTGGCTTTGTTGAAGAGAAGGCGCTTTCTTAGTGGTAATATGTTAAGATATATATATGCGTCTACACACTGTGTGAGGTTTTTGTCTGAAATTAGGCGCACTGCACGTTTTTGTAATGAATAGAGTCTTTTAGTGTTGGACATGGTGCAGCCATCCCAAATTGTGGAACAATAGTCTAGATGTGTTTGTATCTGGGATGTATAGAACATTTTTCGTGTCTCCTCATCTAGGAAATGTTTGATTTTAGCTAACTGGTAAACTTTTTGTGCCGTTTGTTTGGTCAGTGCTTGTACATGCGAATTCCAACTTAAATGTTGGTCAATTATGAGTCCTAGTGTTTTATATTCATTTACATTTTCAATTAAAGAGAGAGAGAGAGCGAAAATATGCCACAAATTGTCAAGCGTTAGATTCTTGGACTAGCTACTCAAGACGACAGTGCGAGACGATACAGTTAGCAGGTGTTCGGTAACGTTGTCGCAAGCTTTGTAGAATTTAAAAATACCCCGCAAAACCCAATACTTTTTCGGACTATAGGCACACTGAGAAAATATATAAACACACAGACAGCGCTTTCGCTGCAAAAGAGTCCATTTTATGACGTAACAGACTAGTAGTTTCAGTTTTGGAAAACGCAAAAACGGGAAAGAGATGGCGTGTTTATGTAATATTAGAAATTGAAACTGATATGGAAAATATATAGAATTCGTTATTACTAGGAATATGAACACAAAACTTAGTTAGTTTGATGGCTTATCTTCTCCTGATAAATAATATGTTTAAAAATACAAAATCCCCCAGTAGATAAGAAAGTTATTGACAAAAGACTGTATTTGTTCGTGCAGACAAACGGACAGACTGGCGGATTTGCATTCATTTTGCATTCACTAACGATTACAATTTTGAACGCGTTGTTGGAAATGAGACAAGCAAGCATGTATTCTGTTGGAGGAGGGGTAGACAAGGGGAGAGAAATTATGGGATGGCTTAACACTAAATATATTTTAGCAGGGGAAAGTCTAAAAGTGAGTGAGGAAAGAACTTGATAGGTCAAAAATCAAGTCTGTTTTTAGCTTTTAATGCCAAAATGTGACCGACGTACATTTTAAATTGGGCTGGAATTTTGAATTTATTTTCAAATTCAAACTGAAAAGCTTAGTAGTTGGATCTCATTGGCCAACGCATTTTATATTAAGGAAAACTTAGACAGGCTATTCGCCATTTGCATAATACAGTCCCTTGAACAGGACGTTTGAAATTCTGTGAAGTGTGACTTGCCTTAGTAACTAAATCTATAACTAAAACCATAATAGGCGTCATAGTCCAGCCAGCAGGACATCTGAAGTCTGCTAATCAACGTTCTTCTCTTCTTCCGTCCTTAGCCACCGACCGTCAAAGCAGTCAGTGGCCATTACGCCTAGTGGCGTCTTAGGGCAACAGCAGATAGATTTTCTTTGCCATTATTTCCCATCACGCCTAATGGCGTCTTTAGGGCAACGGCAAATCAACCCATTTGCTGTTGTTTCCGTAATCGAAGTGACTGGCAAACGGGTGATCAGCCGCTAATCAACGTACCTGTGTTTATTCATTGAATTTATGGTAAGGCAGAAATTATTCATATATATTTTGTTTACAAATGTGAGTGAGAGATACTGCCATTCCGACAGTAAGTATATAGGTCCTTAGCTGATTTATGCAGGGCCTAGAGGTAGATTTATGCTATAACACATTGCCAGTTTTGTAAAATGCACATGTTTTGTGAAATAAAAATGTTTTCTTAGGGGCCAGATGGACACAGCTCACCTATCCTATTGTATGGAAGAAAAGAAAGATTAATAATATTATTGCAGATGCAGGGCCGCCTTGAGAGGAGAGACATGTGAACAACACTGGTACACTTTGTAATGGATGCGCTGGGTTGGTCAATTAGATATGACCCAGATCTTTATTTCTTAGGTATTATAATTTGTAGAAATAACAGTTTAAGTATGATATCAACAAGGAGCCATTATTTCATTGTTACAGGGTTTTTATCTGGCACTAGCCCGGTGCCAGATGTCTGTGAAAAGCAGTTGAGAAGTCTTTTCATTTCCAGTAGTGACAGGAGTCTACAGAGTCCACCCTGTTACTTTTGGGCCAGTATCAAAGTGATCGTTTTACAGCAAGAGTACGGACAGTTCAAGTTGTGCCAGATAAGTATAATATCTGGCACATGACTTTTCATCAGCATCAAAGACTAGTGCACCCTTGTATAACATAATAAAAATATTCCCCAAAGAATTAAACATTGAAAGGTGTATTAAAGAACTGGGGATGATTAAAGAATCCCAAACAGCCATCCAGTGTTAGAAACCAGTAATATTAAAAATTTAGTAACACTATTAGTATATTTTAACAGTATATGTTTGGACAATTGTCCCTTTGGGTTTAAAATTTTCATTGTATGTATATATCTTGAGTTCTTTTAATTTTGAAAGTCCTGACCAGAAGAATACTAGGTTCAGGACCAATAAAATTGTATAGAAAATATTTACATATAAAAATTTAACCCTGGTGTTAGTTCATTTGATCATAGACTTTAATATAATATAATAGATTTATAACGCGAATGTCGTGGGTTCGGTCTCCATACTGGTAGAAAAATTTAACAGCGTTTGCTGATATTGTTATTTGATTGAGGAATCTTGAGATCTGATTTAATCATTTGATTAACATACATTACGTTGTTTTCATATATTTGCAAACTTGTATGTTGGTAATAGTGTGTTTTTCTATGTGTTTCTCTGGGACGTATTTTTTGAATAACTTACACATGTTGTTTAGTGTTTGCTTAGATACAGGAATTGTTATATGTCTCTCATTTTGCTAAAGCTAGTTTCTTTGTTAATTTGTTAATTATAGATTTGAATTAATTAAATTAAAATACTATTTTTATGTAACTTAGCGTTACGAAATATTTTTGTATTGTATTTTTTTGGAAAATATTTTTTTCCGGACATTGTAATTTTGTTTTTTAGGTTTTTAGTGTGTGCTATGATTTATATGTAGTGTGATATTAGTTTTTAAAGAAAGTTTTTTTTTTGTTTTTTGGATGTTATGTTGTATTAGCGCTTGATTGTGTGTTGGTCAAACTTAGTTATAGCTATGCTATTACTTGTTTGTGTGGTGTCGATAATTTATTGTTAGTTATGTATAACTTTTATCTTCTTCTTCTTCCGTCCTTAGCCAAAGACCGACCAAGCAGTCAGAGGCCATCACGCCTTGTGGCGTCTTAAGGGCAACAGCAGATTGATTTTCTCTGTTGTAGTTTCCCATCACGCCTAGCGGCGTCTTTAGGGCAACAACAAATAGATCCATCTGCCGTTGTTTCCGTAATCGGTGTGACAAGCCAACGGGTGATCAGCCCATTGGGCTTTCAAAATAACTTTTATAACTTGGTTAAATTACTAATTAAGTTTTGTTTAGTTATAAGCTATTTTTGTGGTATTAGTATAGGTATACTTTGTTATTTTGTTTTGTGCTTTTCGATCATGTTTGTATGTATTTTGAAATACGTTGTTTGTTCTAAATAGTTATTGGTATATATTTTACCAATTTTCTCTATATTCATACCTTTTGCTTTCCATCTGTTTTTGTTGATTATTCTTCATTCCATTCCTTCTTTTCTATTATCTTTTCAGTATGGTTTCATATTTTGTTTACATTCCGTGCGTTGTTTGCGTTTCGCATCCTTCTTATATACTTCTTCTTTCGCTTCTTATACTTTCATTCTTTGTATTGTCAGTTAATGGGATAACTTAATATAGTGTAGCTACTTGTGATATTTGTAGTTATTTTATATATAAGAAATTGTTGGAATGTGATATTAGTGTTTTTCCTCATATTCGGATTTCATACTTACCTTTATTACGGATCATTTTTCTTTTGCTTGATCTTGTCTTTTCTTTTACTATCGGTTGTTTCCTATTTAATTGTTCTATATTCACTTAACTCGGTTTTGTAATGCATTATTTTTTAGTATGCTTAATTGATTACATTGGATATTTCATTTTTACATTTCACTTAATGCTTATATTTTGTAGATGTCGTATGTTGACTTAACTTAAGGTAATTCCTATACGCATATGTTAGAGATTCATTGTCTTCTTAACTTTTTTGGGGGATGTAATTGTCAAAAAAAATGATAGAATCATTTTCTTTCTCCGGGGGTGAGGAAAGATATTAAGATAACAGACATACTTGTCCTACCTAGACAAGAACTACACATAGATTCGGGTCATAGATATACTGAAGCAAGAACAATCTATTTCTAACCAAACAAAGAATAGATCGACGCAAACCTAGATTTCTACGCTATTCGATATTCAGCAAAGATACAAGAACGGATAACTCACAAAATAAATACACATCGCCTAATCTGAGTTCTGTCCCTCTAGACTGGACATCGTGAATTCAAAGATAAATATATTTTTATCAGACAAATCAATACATTTTACATTTGTATGCGTAATCCGTGCGCCACACAAAAGAATATGTGCGCAACATATGTGTGTTAGAGTTAAATTATCATCACATCACACTGGCATAACCCTAGACATTAGACGTAGCTATCATACATACTAGTCAAGAATAGGTCTGACTGATGTCAGAAGGTGGTAGCAGAAAGGTTCCCTGATACTCAACCCAAAATTTTTTATAATCAGGGACCTTCACAGCTGACCTCATTCAGTACAATAGTAATACAGAACAACAACATTGCATAACATCAAAAACCACCACAAGTATTCACGGTTTTGTTAACGCAGAACCCATGCTCTTCGATATCTGTCTAACTCATATTTTAGCCACGCCTATTTTCTTTTTTTCTCTATGTCTTACAGGCACTAGCGAGTATTTACAAACATACCTATTGGCTAGTCCACGAGCGGACAGGTAACCGTCAGCGAGTAGAGCCGTTAACTGAATTATCACTCGAGCGATTGGGCAATCGTTGAAATAGTGACAGATCAGACTAGAATGCGCGTAGCGATAGAACGGGTCGTCTAATTGTAGAATCAAGGGCGATAAGTAAAAAGACGTACCTTTGAGGGTTACATTTTCTCAGGGGGACTTAAGCGAATGAAGAAAAGAAAGGGGCGATAACCACAGTTACCGACCTCATCCGTTTGTTCGTGGTCCCAGGGAACGTAATTAGCTACAGAACCAGACGAGATCAAAAAATGGTTTGCTCGTTGCCAACGTCTATGTTGTCGGCATAGGCGTGAAATAAAGCTTTCATTCAGCAATGAACCGTAGATTTTCCCAAAATGCGGGCTAAGGCGTGATATCTCGCACTAGCTAACGAATTTATACCAATTTTATATAAATACCTCATCCTTTAAAATCAAATTATCTAGTAGCCTCAGAATGTTCGGAATATCTAGCTCGAATTCTAGAGCCCTTGTACAAAGTGGATTACTTAGAATTTCGTTGGAGATAGTTTCATTTTCTGTGTGCGGTAAATATATATGCTAGCACTTGAGTGATTTAATTGTTAAAATTCGTCATTATATTTCACTAGGATTTACTGTGTTAATTGATTAGCGTATTAAATAACATATAGCTAATTTCCCCAGCTGTAACGAAAATTTAATTACTCGCTATCACCCGGAAAGTGATGTTTTAATTGACTAGTAAATGCACTAGGCGTTAGAGTACTGACGAAATATATATATATATATATATATATATATATATATATATATATATATATATATATATATATATATATATATATATATATCCTTAACCACTGACCATCAAAGTAGTCAGTGGCCATCACGCCTAGTGGCGTCTTGTAGGGCAACAACAAATTGATTCCACTGTGCTCGGTCCGTGGCCATCCTTCGTACAGTGCCCCAACTCTGGTTCATTCTTTGCATCTCAGCCTCCACAGTCCTCCGCCAGGTTGTTTTTGGTCGGCCTCTCTTTCGTTTTCTTTCAGGGGTCCAAAGCATAGCTGTTCTTGTGATGGCATCGGGGTCTCTTCTGAGGACATGACCAACCCAGCTCCAGCGTCTGCCAGCTATGATGGTGTGCATGTCCTCTTGCTTGCTACGAATATATATTTATATATATAAATATATATTTATCTCTAATCCATTTTGTGTAACTTTGTAAATGATTAGAGCTTATTTCACGTGTTAAAAATGATAAGATAAGCAGACACTTGTGGTTTCTAATCAAATTTAATAACCGTGTGGATAAGAAATCATACATTACGCGGGTTAGGATAGAATACTGATAGTGTGATTTAATGTTTTGTATTTTCTTCCTAAATCTAGTACGGATCACAAACCAAACCTACCAGCGGCACTTAATCTGAGGAAAAGGGGTCTAAGTCAAATAGTACCAAAAAACATTCTTGTGTATATCGGGTCTTCGAGGTTGACCTGTTCGGCCCTCTAGTTTCACCCAGAAATAGAGAGAGAGAGCACGAACACATGACAATAAGAATAACGATAACTGGACATATAGATACCCAGATTTCTTTTTCATTTTCGTTTACATTAAGCCCGCTGTGGCGAAATATCAAACTTAACACTACCCGACTACCGACCACTGTGTTGTGGCGAAGATTTATCCAGAAAGATTTAGTCACCTGACATTCTCTTTAATTATCGGAAATTACAAGCTGCTGTACAGTGTGAATACTATATCTCAGTAATTAATTTTCTACCTGGACTAATTGAAGTGACATAAACATATCCAATTATCAGCACCAAAGTAAGCGTTCCCCATTAGGAGAATTAATCAGCCTTGAAGGAACTGGGGCTTATTTCGGCGAAACCCAACACTGGATTTGTATTTATATCATGGAGATATGTTCAAGATGTTGTTAAAACAACTATTAGGTAAGCATGACTGAATGTGGCCACAGGTTTGTCAGAGCAGAGAGAAAGAGAGTGAATAATTCTTCTGTTAAATAATCATTGTATTGACTTTTGTTCTTCCTTTTTTGTTGTTGCTAATACTGTTATTTTCAGCATAGATTAATTAGGAACTCTGTTCTTTACAGTATAGTCAAATTCTATACCATAGCGCAAATCTTTTGACCTTTTGGGGTATTAACTTCATTCTTGTGGGATCTTTTCTCAACAGAGGGGATTGCACTTATGGGTTTATATTTTGTTAATTTCCGTAACCTATGATTTTTTTTCTGTTGCTATTGATATATTGGATGTTGTGAAGTTTTCTTTATGATAATAAACTTTAACAAAAACTTTATTACCTGTGTCGGTCAGCTCAGCCCAATATCCATACCTCATTTACTATAGTTTTCACGTTTGTGTTTCTGGTTGTCGTCACTTATCTGTGTGTGTGTGTATGTGAGTGGTTAATAGTGTATGTGTTAATATATACGGAAAGGAAAGTTATCTGATAAACAAATTTCAGTGGTAAAGATCGGCTGGACTAGAGTATCTTCTCAATCCAGTGACAGATTCTACCTTTAACCTGTTCACTCGTGAAATCTGTTTCTTTACCTTATCTCTCACCGAGTTAGCACCTTTTCCAGTTCTATTCAGACGGGACCAGAATCTATCTTAAATACTTATCAAAATCTACGACATTCTGTAAAACCACATCTCTGTTGCCTCTAGTGTCTTCCCTGTTTGTTTACTAATTGTCAATGACTCGCTCCCATATGTCAGGATGGGTTCTGTATAACAATGAAGAACTCTCTTTCTTACTTCTAATGACAAAGAATTGTTGCATAAAATACTCTTCATTTTATAGAATGCTACTTTTGCCTGAGCTATTCTGCTCTTCACTTCTGAGATGCACCTTCCATCCATTGTTATTAATGTTTCCAGGTATTTGAATTTATTTTGTTTTAGAACGGTTCCATTTACTTTGATTGTGCATTCCGGGGAAGCCCTTTTCTTTGAGACGACCATTACTTCTGTCTTTTTGCTGTTAAGGCTAAGGCCTTTATTTTAACTGTCTATCACTATTATATCAACCATTTCCTGCAGCTCCTTTTCAATTTTTGCTATTAAGGCTGTATCATAACCGTATCTCAAGTTGTTTAGGTTATGTCCGCCGAATGATATTCCTGGCATGTCCTCTAGAGATCTCATTATATTTTTACTGTACAGATTGAACAGATCCGGCGACAGCACGCATCCCTGCCTGACACCTTTTTTTACTTGCTGAAACGTTCCTATTTGACTACTAATTCTTACAGCTGTTTGTTGCCAGTACATGTTCTTTATTATCCTCAAGTTCTTTCCATCAATGTTGATGCTTTCTAGCATTTTGATAATTTCCTCATGTTTCACTTTGTCAAATGCCTTAGTGTAATCTATAAAGCACAAGTACAGATCTGTCTTCACCTCTATGGCTCTTTCTATTAATGTTCTTATGCCTTTACCTTCTACAAATCCACACTGTTCATCACCGATTTCTGGTTTAATTTTATTTCTCACTCATGATAATTCGTAATATACTGAAGCACAAAACGCACCACCTGTATAATCCAGGAACAGAGTGTGAAATGTAAATATAAGTGTTTACAAGTTTACATATTTGGAATCTTTATTCATTTTCTTATGAATCCATGCTGGTCATTAATTTGTACATTTGATTGTTATGAAATTCATTGCATTCTGTGCAGGCAAGGGAGAAAACCAAAAATGCAACCAATAAAAAAAATTCATTTACACTATCCTCAGTATCTGGTATGTCCACCGTGTGCTTGCAAACAAGCTTGGCAGCGGCTCCGCATGGAACGTACAAGTCTCTGAAGGAAATTCCGGGGAATCAAGTCCCATTCACGTGTAAGAGCAGCTTCGAGCTGTTGCAGATTAGCTGGAGAACCTTGCCTGTAGACTCTGCGTCCAAGCTCGTCCCACAGATGTTCTATAGGGGACATGTCTGGTGATAGGGCAGGCCAAACAATCGTCACAATGTTCTGCTGCTGTAGATATTGCTGCGTAATGCGTGCGCACGTGCGTTATCCTGCTGGAGAAACTGCAAGTCTGGATAATTTGTGAACGCAGGAGCAACCAATGCATCCAGAACCTCATCTCGATATGTCACAGCATTAACATTTCCACGGAAGACGTGAAGAGGCAAGCGATGGTGAAAACTGAATCCTCCCCAAATGTGAATACTGCCACCTCCAAATCGGTTGTGCTGACGAACACAGCAATCTGCAAAGCGTTCTCCACACCGTCGCCAAATCCGCATACGTCCATCAGCAAAGGATATGTTGAATCTGCTCTCGTCTGTGAATAGGACAGCATTCCACTGCAGTCTAGTCCATCTGACATGTTGCTCTGCCTATCGCAGGCGCTGCTGACGATGTCTGTGAGTCAAGTTTGGCCCAACATAAGGTCGTCTTGCAGTAATGCCTGTATCTCTGAGTCGTCGTATGACTGTCATTCGAGAGACTTGCCCACGTCTACCCACTATTGCTCTTGCTGTTTGACTTGCCGGGAGAGAACGATTCCTTAGGTGACTCAGCACAATATGACGAATTGTGCAGGGGTAGTAACTCGTGGTTAGCCACTCCGAAATCTATCCCGGGCACTGCCAGTGGTTCCGTAACGTTCATTGAGACGTACAATAGTGCTGTGGTGGCAATTCATCCTTCTGGCAATGGCCCGCGAGCTCATTCCGGTCTCCAACATACCAATGGCTCGTTGGCGGTCGTTTTCAGATAGTCGTGGCATTTCAAGCACATGTACTGAGTGTTTTGTCTCAACGGCCTTTTTATACCAAGTATACTGCCACAACGCGTACACATTTCAGGGTCATAGCTGTTGGGAATCGTGTTGCACGTGTAACTTTCATTGTTTTCATGTAGTCTGTACACAAACCCGTGGGTTGAATCATGCACTTTCCATTCCAGCAGCCATTCCGCTCTCTACCTCATGACAATAATAATAATAATAATAAATTCTTTAAGCGCCAAACACGGCGCATAAGGCAGAAACCAGTGCTCTCCAGGTTGTTCGTTGTGACGCCACTCCTCTTAGCTCTTGCACATTATTTAGGCCCAACGTTCTTCCTTCTCTTATTATTGTTCTTCTGAGTGTTTTCTTTTGGTCTTCCTTTTTTTTCCGCTTACCCTCAGGAACCCAAGTGAGCGCCTGTAGTGGTATTCTGTTGTTTTGCATTCGTAGGACATGACCGATATATGACCATCGTCTTTTCCTTATATAGTCGGAGACATATTTCTGCCTAGAGTCTTCTCTTATTTGTCGATTAGTCTTGAATTCTTTCCAACTGATGTTCATGATTTTCTAAGACATTTGTTCTCGAATGTATTCAGCTTGTTCTCCAATGATTTTGTTATTTTCCAACTCTCACAGCCGTATGTTAACACTGAGATAACATTTGAATTAAACAGACGAAGCTTGGTATGTATATTCAATGATCGTAATTTCCAAATGTTAGATAATCTATTGAAGGCGCGCTAGCTGCCAAAGCAATTCTAGTATGGATTTCTCTTGTTGTGTCACCATCCTGAGTCATTTTACTGCCTAAATAATTGAAACTTTCAACTTTCTGTAGTTTTTCCCCGTTCAAGATGATATCAAAGGTCTCGTTAGAAAAGTTCATAGCTTTAGTTTTAGAGGCATTTATTTGGAGACCAATTTTAACCGAGAGATGACACAAATTATTTATTGCTTCTTGGGATTGTCTTGGTGTTGAACTTAAGAATACTACATCATCTGCGAAATCCAGGTCCCCCAGGAATTTTCCATTTGTCCATTTTATACCCAATTATACCCTCATGACAAACACGGGGAAAATCCATTCCCACACTTTTTTCTTATATATATATATATATATATATATATATATATATATATTTATATATATATAATGAAGCACATTAAAAACGCACCACTATTATATATACTGATGCCGAGAAGCTGTAAGCGATGTGTTGATAAACTCTAAGCCTTGAAAAGGACTACTAGCATGCATCTATCAGCTAGCATGAAATAGCCCTGAAAAGGACTGCTAGCCCGATCAACGTTGATAGATTCTAAGTCCTGAGCAGGACTAACATTATCCATCTGCTGGACTGAAGCCCTAAAAAGGACTTGTCTGCTTGCATAAAAGTGTTCCTTTATTCTCCTACAACTCACGGCTTCTTCTCTGACAGTGATAAATGCAGTTATGTCCCTTAAACTCCTATTATATTGATTAACTCCGTCGCGTCCTTTTCCCTGTGACATAACCACAGTTTATCAACTCAATTCCTTCAGCAGACGTGCTTGCAGTTGGTGCTGATATAAATTCTGCAGGCTTTTCTGCGCCTGTTTCCGAGTGACTCGTATCGTCATAATGATCTTCAACAAACAAAATGCGATTGAAACTGTCTTTTAACTCTAGTCCGTCTTTTAATTCAGAATTCTTTATTTTTCTTTTGTTTTCCCACTGCCCAAACTGCATTGATGATCCTTGTTTAATAACTACAGAGTAAACACTCTTAACCAACGGTTACTACAGAGTAAACACTCTTAACCAACGGTTACTACAGAGTAAACACTGTAAACCAATGGTTACTACAGAGTAAACACTCTTAACCAACGATTACTACAGAGTAAACACTCTTAACCAACGGTTACTACAGAGTAAACACTGTAAACCAACGGTTACTACAGAGTAAACACTGTAAACCAACGGTTACTACAGAGTAAACACTGTTAACCAACGGTTACTACAGAGTAAACACTGTTAACCAACGGTTACTACAGAGTAAACACTCTTAACCAACGGTTACTACAGAGTAAACACTGTAAACCAACGGTTACTACAGAGTAAACACTGTAAACCAACGGTTACTGCAGAGTGAACACTCTTAACCAACGGTTACTACAGAGTAAACACTCTTAACCAACGGTTACTACAGAGTAAACACTGTTAACCAACGGTTACTACAGAGTAAACACTGTAAACCAACGGTTACTACAGAGTGAACACTCTTAAACCAACTGTTACTACAGAGTAAACACTCTTAACCAACGGTTAGGCACAGCTGGCCTCTAGGACAAAGGTTTTTGCGTTGCTTCTTACCTAGTTTGATATCTGGTTCTGGATACTTACTTACTTAGTCATTCATCTTCTATCCTACTTACTCACTTAGTCGTTCCCCTAACGTGAGGTGTAGAGGTTTGGAAGAGAGAGCGCCAGACTATCCTATCGAATGTCTTCCTCCTGGCCTGGTTCCATTCTAGTCCTCGCTTCTTCAAAGATTGTCTAATGTTGTCCTTCCAGCGGACTCTGGGTCGTCCTGGGGGTCTGGATCCCTGGCTCTTTGTTTCCCATGCTTGTCGTGGGAGCCGATCTTCTCCCATTCTGCAGACATGGCCAAACCATCTTAGTTGGGACTGTTCTACTTGGGTCTGCAAGGGAGTGGGATTTTAGGCCTTGACGTATCATTTGGTTGCGGACCATGTCTTTTCTTGTTACTTCAACCACCTTCCTCAGATACCTCATTTCTGAGGTTTGGATCTGGCTTTTGTGGGTTGTGGTCATTGTCCATGACTCGCATCCATATGTCAAGACTGGGACATAGGTGGAGCGGTATACAGCCATCTTCGTTTTCTTAACAACCTCTCTCTTGCTGAGGAATCCTCGATTTATGGCCTGAAAAAGTCTCCCAGCTGCTGCTTTTCGAGTGGCCAACTCTTCTTTGATGCCTCCCTTTCGGTCTATAATAGCTCCGAGATATTTAAAGTGGTCGACCTGCTCCAGGACCTGTTCTCCCAGCTTAATCTGATGTCTTCTTTCTTCTCGAGTGTCAGACGGGCCTGCGTGCCCAATTCTCAACCCTTTGAAAATAAAATTCGTTCGTTCGTTCATGATATCACCATGGATTTTGTTTTCGAGCTGCTTATGAACATCCCTCTCTTCTCCAGCTCTTCCTTCCAGACTTGGAGGTTGGATTGGAGATGGGCCTCTGATTTAGCAATCAGGGTAATCATCTTCTATCGTGGGGTGTAAATAATGAAGGAGACCTGAGTCCTGTGGATAGTAAATAAATAAGAAAATAAATAAATAAAGATAATTAACAGGTACTCGTTGGACATATATGATTGCATTAGACAACAGAAAAGAAAATATAAATGATAGGCTTACCGGGAATCGAACCTAGGACCAACCAAACGGCGCCATCGCTTTGCTGTGACAGTACATCGTGAAAGGACGCTCAGACAATTTTGCACCCCCAAAAAAGTGCATTATTGGCTGAGGTCATTCTCATGACACTCACACAACTATGGTATAGGACTTGTGGATGACTCAGACAGTTTAAAGACGCAATCACTAATACAACCTTCCTATCAGCAAGTATAGAGCAAATAAAGGCCGAAATACGTGTGTCCAGTAATGTGTAGTGGAAGACGAATAACACAGAATAGACGGGTAGGTTAAAGTCACGGATGGGTGAACTCTTAAATAAATAATGAAAGAAACCTGAGTCCTGTGGATAGTAAATAAATAAAGGTTATTAACAAGTACTCGTTGGACATAAAAGATGGCACTAGACAACAGAAAAGAAAATATAAGTGAAAGGCTTACCGGGAATCGAACCTAGGACCAACCAAACGGCGCCATCGCCTTGCTGTGACAGTACATCGTGCATGGACGCTGAGCCAATTTTGCACCTCAACAAAGTGCATTATTGGCTGAGGTCATTCTCATGACACTCACACAACTATGGTATAGGACACGTGGACGACCCAGACAGTTTAAAGCAGGTTAAAGTTTGGTGTAGAAGTTTGTCGGACAGAGTGAGAGAGAGAGAGAGCGCCATACTTTCCTATCGGCTGTCTTCCTCCTGACCTGGTTCCAATCTAGTCCTCGGTCCATCAGAGATTATCTAATGTGTTCCTCCCCGTGTACTCTGGGTCGTCCTGGAGGTCTGGATCCCTAGCTCTTAGTATTCCATGGATGTCTTGGTAGCCGATCTTCTCCCATTCTGCAGACGTGGTGAAACCATCGTAGTTGGGACTGTTCTACTTAGGTCTGGAGGGGCTGGGTTTTGAGGCTTTGTCCGGGAGATTTGATAAATTAAACATTAATGAGTAATACAATAATGCCTAATAGCATTATTTGCTACAACAACAAACAAAAGAATCCATGATTATGCTAGATACATCCTACAAAACTAAAGAGTCAGAATCATGCAACATAATAGATGTCATTCTTGCACAAATGAGTGCTTGCGCAGAATAGAAGAATTTAAGTAGTATAACTAGTTCACGAATGAAGAACCAATGACGAGAATCATACAAGTGTCACGTGATGGATTGGGGCGACCCCTTCTTCTTCCTAATCTCTGTTTCACTACGGCAGTAATCGGTACATTTGTGGTACGGATTTTATTGCGTGCTTTCAATTGTCGCACTTTCTTTCTTTCTTTGCTAAGTAGCAGATATTTGATATTGTCAAATCATGTTGACACTCCTTGTATGTGATAATAATCACATTTTGCTTGATGCGGCACAGATTTGCTGAGATTAGAACAGGTGAAGACAAATGTGGGTTTGTTCAGTTTCGCATGATTCTGTTTTCTCAAGCTGGACCGAGTGATAAAGTTACTCACCCGAAGTCGGTTTTCGTTTGCTCTGGCAACAGATAACAAGATTACCCGTCTGTGTGACACATTTGGGACGGACACGTATGATATAATCATTTCCTGTCCACGACATTACTTTGTAAGAAAGTAATAAGTGTTACATCGGACACACGTTGTCATATGAGTTTAACGACATGTTTGTGAGTTCGTCTGCAGGGCAATCGGATGTTTACAGCCCATGTTCAGAAAAGTAATGTTTGAAATTTTGCGCTAGATGAGTCATGCAAAATATTCAAATCAGATTGGCTGATCATTTGAGTTCCATAACAAACAGAGCGGGGGTAGGACAGGCATATAACCTGACGCTTCAGTCAGTCTAGTTCACTGTGAGATTCACGTTGCCAAAGACACCAGACTTGCCAGTAGTTAGAATTCAGAATTTCCATTTATCACACCGGACACATTTTATTGGAGTATTCATCAGGACTTACAATTCAGCCCAGGAAATCTCTAACATTTTACATAAGGAAAACCGGAATATCTGAGGAAACTGAAACACACGGAGTCAGAGAAGGAATTATCGTATTAAAGAAACGACACCCCAGACGATTGTAAGAGGCCTATTCAAGTCTCTTTTATTCATCTGAGCAAAAAAGTCTGTGAGCCAGGATTGGCGTAAGTTGTGATTTTACATTCTATATTTCATTACTAACATATGTATATATTACCATGTGAATTTTAATGTGTGAAAAACGCTAGGAATGTCCAAGTCATTTGAGGCTGGCAACTTCAGCGCATAGAATGATGATTTCATGAACCACCACTGCCAAGGGCTGGTGATAGCTTTATTGCTAGTTTTGTAAAGAGAACTAAAAGCATAAAGTAGTCCCAGGTTCCATATGAAGCAGGGAGGGAAAGATGAAAGAAATGATGTACATTCTAAGTATAATATCTACATTTTCAACCAGCGTAAATGTAAACGAAAGCATATTCACTTTAACATTAAAGGAAGTTTCAAACTTTTCAATCAGTGTAAACATAAATGAAAACATGTGCAATTTATATTGTGAACACTTTTCAATCAGTAGAAATTTAAATGTAAACATATTCTATCTGTACTATTAGCCATTTTCATTTAAATGTAATGTAAAGCTAAAGATACTCAATTTAAATGTAAAGAAAGTTTCATCCCGAGGGATTAAATTCAATTCTCATCAAGGGTAAATTCTGAGATAAATGGGATGGTAGAATAGAAGAAAGGGGACACATAAGTATGTGTCGGGAAACGCAGTACACCGAAGAGCGTTTCTTTTCTATTCTTTATCATAGTTATTGGTCGTACCAGCAGAAAGTACTATCTCTGGAACTAGAAGGGAACAGTCGCCTAAGCTTTAAGACGAGGGACCAACATTGTAGACTCTCCTTGACATTTCTGGGAAACGAGCTACACCCTACAACCTTGACGAGCGTAAGCAGTGTAAAAAGAACCCATCAGCGGGAGCAGAACTACTATTGGCAGCTAAGTGTAAAATATAGGCTGCCAAAGTGAACTTTTTTTCATCGTCTCTATTACCAATCAATGATGAAACGTTTCTTCTAAACTATTCAAATTATTTTCTAACTGTTAAAACTTGAGTGATTATTAAATTTTGTAATTTTACAAATTGAACTTCGATTTAATCCTTTTAAATGTACTGCATGTTTGTCTCAGTCAATTTACTACACACACTCTAAACTGAGCTATACCAGAATAATAAGAATCCCACTGAGTTAATCAGAGGTGGGAGCTTAAACAAGCTAACATAAACCATTGCTTAATCCTTCACAAAAGTTGTCGGCAGATTCTAGAATTAACGTGCTCAGCCAAGTGCAGCAATGTTTTTGCTTATCTGAATATCTTGTGAATAATCCTCTGTGATAGAAGATGCATTACCCTTCTATCTACATATCTGCCAAGAATAATCTTGTGCAAAGGTAGACACCTTTGAAGCCCATATTGGATACTCTTGAGTTTTGGCCACTGTTGAACCACTACTGCAAAGCAGGGGAAGCAATACCGTCACATCAAGTGCCAGTGGAACAAGGGATGAGAAGAAGCCGCTGGAAATGGAGAGGATACACACTATGGAAGCTTGTTGATAACATTACAAGGCTGTCTATGTTCTGGTAGCCACCGAAAAAGCGAGGTAGAGGGAGATCATTGGAGACAGACATGAAGAATATGAGGAAGACGTAGAAAGACCTTGAGCTGATGACACCGGACAGGAAGGCTAGACATACATTTGTTGAAGGCCTATGCTCCTTGGGGAGCTAAAGGGTTAAAACAATGGTGGTGATGAATAGATGTGATTAGTCTAGCTGTAATCTCTCTCACTGCCACTCGTTGCACAAGTCGATGTTTGAGTTATATCTTACCTTCTTTTCTTATGTCCGCGTGTGGTGTCGTGAAACCATCGGTGATTAGACGTACTCTTTATATTAAGCAGGGAGTGCTGTCTCTATGTGGAGGAAGCAAGGCAGCCGCCCCATAGTGTGGCGCTGTAGTCCATGTGTGTTTGTATATGTGAAGTGTGGAATAATAGTCTCTTGTCTGTATTTAACAGGTGTTTTCTTTCGGCCAACTGAGATTTTTGTGTGTAGCCTAATTGTTTGAGTACAGCACATGGTAGTGCCATGTTAATTGCTGGTCAGTCATCAAGTCCAGAACTTTGTGTTCAGTAAATCAGCGCAATAGAGTCGGAGTCGTGGAGTCGGTCGTTTTTTTAGTGAAGTCGGAGTCGGTTAAAAAAAAGTCCTAATCCGACTCCGAGTTTTATGCCATATGACTAGTATAAAACTGTAATCGGGAGTCGGAAGTTGGAGTCGGACATCTAAAATTTCAGGAGTCAATTTGGAGTCGGAGTCGGACAATTTTTTGGCCGACTCCACAACCTTGGTTCAGGTACATGTATATTGACGCCGCATGTATCTGTAGCGATCGTTTTGTGAAGTTTCAGATTGTCTTCTGATGTTAATCAACATCAATTTCGTTTTTTGCGCTGTTTACTGGGATACGATTACAACAGACTTCGCTTTTGCGAAGTCCCCAGGTTAAAGCAACTATATAGTGAACAGTACAGTCAGCTGGACAAGAAGGTTAAACGCCAAACCCGAGCCAACAAAAGGAATTTCCTAGACGATCTTGCAAGATAGGCAGAAGAGGCGGCACTGAGAAATGAACAAAGCACAGTATACAATTTGTATTACAAAATAACTAAAATCATCAGTGGAAAACGAGGTGCAAACAATATTACATTAGTAAGAGATAAGCAAGGAAATCTCATCACGACAGCAGAGGGACAGTAAACAAGATGGACAGAGCATTTCAGAGAAACTCTGAACAGTGAACCACCAGAGACACAATTGAATGTTCCTGAGGCTGAAAACGATCTAGATGTTAATACAGACATTCCACGAAAAGAAGAAATCATCACAGCAATCAAAGGGTTAAAGAATGGAAAAGCTCCTGGCCATGATAACTTAAATGCACAGCTATTTAAGACAGACCCTGAGCTAGCAGCAGAACTATTACAAGCACTATTTGCACAAGTCTGGAAAACAGGGACAACACCAACGGAGTGGAACAAAGGAATAATTGTCAAATTGCCCAAGAAGGGAGATCTTGCAGACTGCAATAATTAGAGAGGAATCACTCTTCTCTCAGTTCCCAGCAAAATACTAGGCAGGATAATTATACAGTACAGATAATTTCAAAAGCAGTAGACCACAAACTGAGGAAAGAACAAGCAGGATTTAGAAAGAACAGAAGATGTGTAGATCATATATTTACCCTCAGGAACATTATAGAGCTCAGAATGGCAAAGACAGCTGTACATTAATTTCGTTGATTTTGGAAAGGCTTTTGACAGTATACATAGGGACAGTTTATGGAAAATACTGAGGGCTTATGGAATTCCAACCTGCATAGTGTCAATCATAAAAAGCCTCTATGCCAACTTTACGTGTAGCGTTGGGCAGAGCAACCTAACCTTTGAGGTGAAGACAGGAGTACGACAGGGATGCCCCTTATCAACCACTCTATTTTTAACAGTCATTGACTGGGTGATGCGCCAGACAACAGAGGGCAGTCCAAGAGGAGTAAGATGGACTACATTTTCTACATTGGAAGATCTGGAATATGCAGATGACATTGCACTACAAGCACATTCACATCAACACATCCAGGAAAAAACGGATAGACTTAATAAGTTTAGCCAGCAGGTGGGCTTGAACATCAATCTAAAGAAGTCAGAGGTCTTGACGCTCAATGTGAGCAACCCTGAGCCCATATCAGTAAGGAATCCGCAACTGGAACAGACAGACACCTTCACATACCTAGGATGCATAGTAACACTAGACGGCGGAGCAAGCAAAGACATCAACAACAGAATGAACAAAGCAAGAACCAGCCTTTTTTAGTCTAAACAACATCTGGAAGTCCTCTCAGTACAGCACAAGGACAAAATTAAGATTATATCAGAGCTGTGTGCTTTCTGTGCTTCTCTATGGTGCGGAATGCTGGAGAGTTACAGAGAAGAAAATGTCAAAATTGTCATCTTTTGACACAACATGCCTAAGAAAAATTCACTGAATCTTTTGGCCGAATACCATCACCAACCATGATCTGCTTACTCGGAGCAGGCAAGAGGACATGCACACCATCATAGCTGGCAGACGCTGGAGCTGGGTTGGCCATGTCCTCAGAAGAAACCCCGATGCCATCACAAGAACAGCTGTGCTATGGACCCCTGAAGGAAAACGAAAGAGAGGCCGACCAAAAACAACTTGGTGGAGGACTGTGGAGGCTGAGATACAAAGAATGAACCAGAGTTGGGGCACTGTACGAAGGATGGCCACCGACCGAGCAAAGTGGAATCAATTTGTTGTTGCCCTACATGACGCCACCTGGCGTGATGGCCACTGGCTCCTTTGACGGTCGGCGGCTAAGGATCAAAGAAGAAGATTAAGAAGGAGGTGGATGACAAACTCAGAGAAGAACAGGCAGGATTTCGTGCAGGAAGATCATGTACAGACCAGATAGCAACACTCAGAATCATCATAGAACAATCATACGAATGGCAGACACACTTATATATAAATTTTGTGGACTTCGAAAGGGCTATCGATAGTACAGACCGTACTGTGATATGGAAATTCCTGAGAGTTATGGAATCCCAGAGAAATTCATTAAAATCATCCAAGATTTCTACCAGGAGGCCTCATGCAAAGTAGTGCACAAAGGAAAACTATTCAGAGCCCTTCACAGTACACCAGCGGCGTCAGACAGGGATGTCTGCTATCACCAACAATTTTTCTCATGGTCATAGACTGGGTTATGAGACAGACAACAGAAGGAGAGAAAACAGGAATACAGTGAACATTTAACAAACAGCTGGAGGATCTTGACTTTCCAGGTGATTTGTGCCTTCTATCACATAGGCAGCAAGATATGCAGGAGAAACAAATAGATTAGTGACAGAAGCAGCAATGATGGGACTTCAAAAAAAATGTAAATAAAGCAAAGGAAATGAGGATAAATAATAGGCAGATGGACTCGATGAAGATAAATGGTCAAGTTATTGAAGTAGAAAGTTTTACATTTCTGCGGTGTAACATTGACAAAAGAGTGGGAACCGATGGTGACGTCTGTTCTAAGATAAAAAAAAAGCCAGATGCTCTTTTAATGCCTTTCGACCAATATGGAACTCCTCAGCTATATCCAAAGAGAACAAAATCAGAATCTTTAACTCAGATGTAAAGTCAGTCTTGCTGTATGTCTCAGAGACATGGCATGTCTCAAAGGGTATTACCTCAAAACAGATATTTGTAAATATCCGACGGATCCTCGGTATAAGATGGCCAGATGTAATAGCAAACATATAGCTAAGGAAAGGATGCGGACAACATCCAATACAAATGGAAATTAAGGTAAGAAAGTGGGGATGGATAGGACATACTCTCAGAAGAGAACAATCAAGCATAGCCAGAGGTGTCCTTGACTGGAACACACACGGGAAAAGAAGGATGGGGAAGCCAATGAGAATTTGGAGAAGAATAGTGGAAGAGGAGGCTATGGAAATTGGAATGACTTGGGCACAGCTGAAAAAGACAGCCCAGAACAGAAATCGATGGAGAGCAACTGTTTCAGCCCTATGTTCCACGGGGAACGGAAAGGAATGATGCTGAATCAATTTAGACCAATTTTAGGGGTTTCCTCATTGTTCACCAAGATAAGTAGGCCAATCAGGTCAAATGCGTTTGTTGAAGTCAATACTACATACGGGTCTGAGTGGCTAAGAGGTATGGCGTCCGCCTCGAGCTCTAGAGGACCAGGTTCGATTCCCAGTTGAGCGAATATCTTTTATGGAAATTTTTGTCAGAACCAGTGGTCCTAATGATGTCATACCCCCCCCCCCCCCCCCACCACCGGTCTCCTGGGTACTGAGATCGGATGCCTAGCCTTCTCGGATAAGGGCGAAAAAATAGGAGGTCCCGTGTGCAAGTTGCGCACGTTAAAAATCCCACCGCAGTTGTAAATCATAAAGAGTAGGCCTATCAGGCCGCTGCCCTGGCAAAATTAAAAAATTAGAAACCTGCCCACTACAAAAAAAAATATTTCTAGAATGTGTCATTCCTATATACAGACATTGGAATTATCGCCGGTGCTACGGAGTTTGTGCACTGTGCTGATATCCTCCTTGTGTGATCTAGGGTAGGAGATCTGAGCACTGATGGAGTAGTCCGTGTGCAATGAAGCTAATCGTTCAAACCAAACCAGTTTGTCATTGTTTACACTGGAGACCCAGCTGTCTACTATTTTAGTGAGTGTCGTGTGACCGGGCTTTTTGGGTCTAAAACCTGATAGACAAACCGACAGACATATAGATAGATAGACAAACAGACAGACAAACAGATAGATGCCGAGTTGCGAGTGTACTTCTCGTCCACAGCTGGTTAGAGATGTACAGGTGTCGCTGTAGGCGGTCTAGTAGCTTTTGACGTCACACATAAACAATTTATGTCTTGATTACACTCAGAGAAAGTTAGTTTATGTCTACGGCCCCGCTCTCCTACATTAACTTTGCCAAAGGTTAAGCGAGTGTGATAATGAGAATTAAGTCGTTGTATCTGATGTGTGCCAAGGTCAGGTTAAGAACGTGCTTATGGGGTTGATGCTTACGTCATATTTGTAGCAGACGTAGGCAAAGATGGCGTGACGTAGAGCACGTAAATTCGAGAAAAGCCCGATATACAAAGTGTAAAATGGAAAACAACCAAGCAGTGGCGGCTCCAATGCTATTTGGCTAGTGGGGATGTCCATAAATCATTGTGTAGTTACACATGTGCAAATGTGCGCGCGAGCATACAACACAAGAATGGTGTAAGATGCCCATGTCATACACAGCAAAAACAGTAAAGACTATTCATGGTCAAAATTAGACTAACAAGACAAAATAGTTATTTGTTATACGTTAAAACATTGACAAATTACAATATATATACCGGGTATATATATATATATATATATATATATATATATATATATATATATATATATATATATATATATATATATATATATATATATATATATATATATATATATATATGTATATATATATATATATATATATATATATATATATATATATATATATATATATATATATATATATATCAGAATCTTTATTCTCCAGAAAATACATTGATATGTACTGACATGATATAATAAAATACAACATGGCATAAAGGAGAATCATTAGAATTTACATAAAGTGTGGAAGACGTCCCAAGTAGTTTTATATGGGTGTTTTTGCATCGAATGTTTGTGTTACACATACACAACAATCTTTAAGCTTTCTAAAAGACATTGGCATGTAATGATATGCTACAGCATACCAAAAAGGAGTATTATTAAAATTTACAAAATTTATGTGGAATACATTTCAAGTAGATCAATATGGGTATTTTTTACATGGGGGTTTTATCAGAATCTTTGCTTGCCATAAAATATAATGACAGGAAGTGGAGTGAGATACTCAATATAGCATCAAATCCAATAGTAATTTGTTATATTAAAAAGAGCACATTTGAGATTAGACTTAACAAAAGTGCCAAAAACATCTCCAGCAATTAAAAATGGGTGTTTTTTTACATCGATGCCGAGTTGCGATACATACATACATACATATATATATATATACACACACACACACACTAGCAAGTAAGTCGTCAAGGAAAGAGAATAAACAATTATTGTGTGCGGTTCCTCTGACCATTTCTCCGCTGGCACTTTCATCCTGTCCATGTGGAAGTAAACCCGCCAATACATACAGACATCAAATGAATACAGATGTGGGAAGTTAAAAAGAAAATGTACCTCTACTGCGAATAGAACACAGATCGTTTGATTGGAAGGTAACCATTCTTGTTACTAAACCACCGAATATGCTTTGTATACATGTTTTATAATGTCTAATAGAAGCGAGCGAGATTAATGACTTTTTAGAGTCACAATATAATGGTAATCGAAATATTAGTTTTAAAAAATGTCAAACCACAGTGATCAATGCATCATTTAGCTGACAACTTCCTTCATGCGTGTTCGAAGCAATATGTAGTTGTAAAGGGGTGTAATTATTTGCCTTCGCTTGGATTTTGATTGCTGCCCTCGGCGTCACTTGCGCCTGTTCTCTTGGCAATAGACATACAAAAACTGCTATTATATAGAGGTATATATCTCCTAGGAACGAGCCGCCCCTGTCTCTAAGTAAATAGAAAGTCACTTCTCCCTCTGTTTGTTCTTCTGTAATTTATTTTCTTGTTATTGTTATTAAAGTCAGGGAAGAAAAGAAAAAAATTAAGAAATAGAGACAGAACAGAGTATACGCTAGAAGACGTACGTGTCTACATTCCAACTGTCATGTTCATTTTTAAAAATGATTTATTAAAAAAAAAAAAATCGTTACGTCCTGAGAGTGCAAGAGATTATTCATCTTATTTTTTCCCCCACGTTTTCATCTCGACTCCCAACATTAGGCAAAGAATCCTCATGAAAATTATCAGCATTTTTCGTTGCTATTACCATTGTCAAAGAAATGTGTTCTTACGGAAGACGTAATTCCCGCGTCGTTCCGGGGATGTCTGGGGAGATGGAAAGAATACGACCTCTGCCCCCCCACCTCAGTCATGTGGTTACAGGCAACTACCATGAGGTTGAGCATGGGAAAGCAACCTATCATGAAAAACACATTGCTACATAAATCATCGCTGTAAGAGTACATGAATGTGTTGGTGCACATGTCCTACAATGGAATCATCTGTTATGTTGGCTCGATGCTCCGTAGGGAACGAAAAGGGACATAATAATTGTCATAAGAGGTTTTGATGTTATTAAAAGTATAGGCTATCCTGGACAAATAGGTGTATCAGAGGATACCAAGATAGTGCCAGATAAGAGACTGGTCTTATAAGTAATACCCCCTTCTCTGAAAAGAGCAAGGGTGTATAGACATCAAGGTGGGGTCAAGCTATGTAAGTTCTCAGAGAAGATGATGATGATGATGTACTCTGAGTCCCTAACTGCTACCTCTTTAGATCCCAACGTGAGTAAAGATTATCTGTGTTGTGTTATTTGCCAAATTGTCTAGGGTAATTTATTTAATATAACAGGTATTGATTTCAAACAGAACTTTAACTTTAATAAAATTATTAAGCAAGGCTGGATGAAATTTTATGTACAATTTAATTGTCCTGAACCTCAATATTTTCAGGTCAGGAATACTCAAAAGCAATATAAGGTTGATTACTCTTGGGTGAATTATTGGATGTTCTGACACTGGCCTTTATAAAGGACTTATCTTAGAATGTTGCTGCTGATTCTCATATACACAAGTCAGGACCACAAACTTTATAGCTCCTGACTGAGAAGATGGGGTCTGGTTCCAGTTATATGAGGACCTCTCAACTCCCACACTTCCTCTCAATTGAATGCAGCCACGAGGTAATTTCGTGATATAACCTGGAATAAAAGGACAACCACATTCCATGTAGAAGTCTGCCTCAATTCACTCACCCACAAACAACACTAAGTCTTACCCTTTTTCAGTTATTGTGCTAACAAGTTGCACAAGACCTGGAATTTCTTTGCCTACTGTCAGTTCCAGGTGATCATTCTTTCTCTGTATTGATTCTATGTTAGCGTCCTTAGTCCATGCTTGGCTTCCGTACGATAATCAGGTTAAGCACAAAACAGCATGTGACCTATTGATTACTTCATTGTAACTTCTCCTGTACGTTTATCACATGATCTTTGAACAGTGGGTCACTCCAGAAGAAATACTAAGTTAAATCGCTACTAACACTTGCTGTCGTAATTTGTTACCATATTTGCAAACACTATACACATTTTTTTTTCATTTCGAACATGTCTGCAAAACTACACACATTCATAAATGGGTCAGTATGGCACAACACATTAGTTTCACTTTCTACTAACTGTGACGAGTAGGGTGTATGTAGGTGGATGTGGACGATTAGACAGACAACACTTATACACCGCTCGTATAGCTCATTGTCCAAGGAATAACTCCAACAGCCTGTATCAATCTCCACTAATGTATTAGATTCACAAATAAATCACAATGGACGCAGGGCCATTACAAATAATGTAGACATCATCACTTCCGAGTATTCTGTAAGCACTCTGCTTCCCGGAATCACTACACACAGCAACTAGGATTCTTCATAAACAACTACTGCAACATCCACCCTTCTCTGCTCTACACTCTATGATGTCTCCTGTCTACTGACTCCACTCTCTACTGTCTGCTCTCTTCTCTACTGACCCAACACACGTCTCCAACCAACACACTCCTCCCGCTGACTGCCCCTTTCATGCGTATTCCCTAAAACCCGTGAAACCCTTTCACGCTCCACTGATCTTCATTCACGCATAACAAAAGCTAACAGCTTGTCTCAAGCAACGCTCACAACCCTGTAGCTAAATTATTACCATGCACGCATTCCCAGCTCACAACAACTCACATAACTAATAAACTCCCGCTGGAGCATGAAAACATTCACACATACAAAATAGCCTCAAAACACTCCGTGACATCCACCCCTTTCCCCACGTGAAAAACCGGGGTTTTTCACAGTGAAGACAAAGATGGGAGTCCTATACATCATCAAAGTAAACAATGCTTTCATACAACTTACACCAACTCACACTAATAGCATACTTATTATTCTAGTGACAATGACATTCAATATCTCTAAAGTTAAACAAAATTCATTTTCATATCAGAGAAATGCATGCATAATCTACAAACTTCATGTAAAGTCATCAAACTTATACAAATATAACTCCAAGTAAACATGATTTATTATAATCAAAATTCTCTCGTCTGGTATCTTGTCGTACTCGTAACATCAAACTGTTGTAAGGTTTATGTTCAGCTGCTTGGTGACTTGGCAGACTGCAGAAAACTTGTTGCAACTCCCTATGATCAATGCTGAAACATCTGCTCTGAGTTTCTGAGGCAAGTCATCTCAGCCTTGGTCATATTCTTCAGGGTAGCTGCTCCATTTAGGTTGACGATACCCCCGCTTACTACCGCAGCTACAACAATATTTCTCACCACCATCACTCCATCTATGACGTGCTCTATTGTAAAGATGGTTACTCTCTCTTTTGTCTGCCCAGCGGCAATCTCTTCTGAAACTATCTCTGTATATTTCTCCAGCTTTTTGTTCACTATAGCTTGGTCTGCTGGAACAAAATCCTCTGTTTATATCTTGTCCTTTGTACCTGTTTCTAAATCCAATCCGACGTTTACTTTGAAAATTACCATAGTAATCATTACTACTCATGCGGCTTCCTCTAAAGTGTCGGGAATCTCTTAAGCCATTGGTTTCTCTTATGTGATGTTTCTCATTTGGCATACGAGCACCACGACCTACTCTGCGATACTTCTCAATCAGCTTTCTGCGCTCTTCTTTCATCCGGTCTGTCTCGGGATATTTGACAGATCCATCATATTCACTTTCTTCTGGCAAAGTAAAGTTCATCTTTGTTTCATCTACTGCCCTTTCCTGAATATTCATCTTACGTTCACCCCATTCCTTTGCTGATTTAATATGCCTCCTAATGTTAGTTTCTGGTTGACCCAGCTGTTTTGGAAACGATGTATCTTCTCGTTGGGGTGAAATTAAATTTAATACTGAAGTATCAGCAACTCGGACATTACCAGATGACATGCTATCTACAGGAATTACCCTAGGTTTTCCTTGCAATCTAGTAGTTCCTCAATAAGTATCGTCTCTATGTTTGTGCTTCCATAGTTTGATATCTTCATCAGTGCACTCTTTGATACCACGAATATTTCCAAGTATCAGATCAGCGACCGCATTATCATCAAGAACACATGCTTTTACCCTACCTCGCAAGAATGGCGTGTCAATATCTATCAACACCAGAGGGTAAAACTCCACCCTGCCACCAAAAGTGATACATCGAGCAGTTTGCCCCAACCAATGAGAACCCTCAATGCACGATCTCCGCACCCCAACTGTCGTACAACCTGTATCCCTTAAGACGGATGCAACTTTATGTCCTACGTACCCTGGATGCAAGACTATGTTCCCATCTGTATGAACTGCTGACAAACATGGAAGTGGGTGGCCACAAATCAGAATTGGTGTCTCATCTTTATGAAAAAGTGGTCTGCACCCTTCACAACTCTCGTTGTTGAATGTATCTAAGACTACCACTGAACTTGCACGTTCAAACTTCCTATTAGGACAATCGAATTGAAGGTGGCCAATCCCATTACATAGAAAGCATCTGTACTCCTCACGCTGGCTCTTCTGTGGACTACCCTGAGTGCTAGTCTGAGGCTCAGCCACAGACTGAGGTTCAGGCTTGTCACAAAACTTTGCTCCATGGCATGGTGATCCACATTTAAAACAACCAGAAGGTCTTCTACTACTTGACTCTGTCATATTCTGTTGGTTCCTGGGGGATGTACGGAAGTTTCTTTCTGTCCATTTCCCCCTTACTGCCTTCTTATCATAAGGTCTCTCCTCACTACGAGAATTTTGTCTCCGATATGGTCGTGTTTCGTAATTCCGCTTGGCCACACATGTCGTAAATGTTTCTGGCACCGCCGATTTATGAATCGGTCTCCCCGGATGTGCGGTTGCGTACTGTTGACCTAACTGAGACATTGCCGAAATATTTTCCGGTTTTCTTTCCTGGAAAAAAGCCAACAACTCCGAGCTACATGAAGACATCACCTTATCACGTAAGATTAAATCACATAGGCCATCAAAATCTTTAGCAATGCCGGATAAGTCAATCCATCTGTTCAATAACATCTTAATCTCTGCGATAAACTCCGCAAAATCTTGCTCACTACTTGGCATCGCACTGTGGAACTTTAACCGATAGCCTTGTTCATTTAACCTGTATTTGCGTAACAAAGTTTCCTTCACTATGTCATAATTTAATCTATCTTCCACAGTTAATTGAAAAACTGTTTTTAATGCTGATCCTGTTAAATAATCTGTCAACAGTGATCCCCATAGTTCTTTATTAATCTTTAAGGCAGTTGCCTTCGTTTGAAACCTCTCCAAAAACAGTCCATAAAATCTATGGATTCGTTGAAAATTGGGAGTTTCAACTTGTACATACTCCCATACTCTTTTTTTGATGATGAGTCAGAACTCGACTTCTCTAACTCGAGTTTTTTCAATGATACCTCTTTGTCCGCTTCTATCTTTTTAATTTCTTTCTGTGCTTCTATTTCTTTCATTTCTTTTTGTGCTTCTATCTCTTTCATTTGTTTTTGTGCTTCTATCTCTTTCATTTGTTTCTGTATCTCTAACCTCTTAGTCTCTTCCTCTGCTTTCTTAGTTTCTTCTTCTGCTTCAACTTTCTTTCTCTCTCGCTCCTCATGTCGTTCTTGTCTATCCTGTACCTCTTTAAATTGAGCCTGTGCCTCTTTCAATTGAGCCTGTGCAAACTCTAAGAGATCCTCTCCAGACTTTCCTATCTTCTCACCGACAAGGATAAAATCCATAAGTGTTGACATGATTATAAATATATATAATACTTATATGCACCTCAAATACTTTAACTTAATGTGAAAATAGTTTACACCCCAAAATAATATCTTAACTAACAACTAAGATAATATCTTACTCACTGTTTTACTCAAATAAATTATTAGCCCTACAAAACAAACAATGACACAAATGATGATGATAAACAGTACACCCTAATTTAACAAACAACAACTTTGTAGGTTGGTAACAAGAACAAGGAAAGATGTGTGACAGAAGTAATATTGAAATATACAGTACCTGACCTCTGTAACGTACGAAAACAGGAGATTGAAAAAATTAACGTATTTACAGGATAGTGTAAGAAGAAAAATGACTGAAGAATACACCATATACACAGAAAGTCAAGGAGGGAATATAACACACAACCAAATACAAACTGCGCGTAAACAACTAATGCAAATATGCACACTTTATTCGTGAAGGGCAATACAACTGACCCTGCCCACAGGATAGGACCCCTTCTAAGAATAAATAGCGCAAAATCCTACAGATGACATCAAAACACACATAAATAACATAATTGTCACGTCCAACAACAACACTGAAACAATGAATACCAAGGGAAGCCTATAGAGCAACCTGGACAAATAAATGAATGAAGGCCTTAGAATAATGAACCAAAACAAACTAAGGTTACGTAGCTTTTTCTGGTGTACTGAAATGGCAGGCTATGGCAATAAACTGATCTGATCTGTTGTCTCCAAGTCACCTCTGCAGCAGTAACTTTGAGAAATCCAAACACTACAACAGTCCCTGTCAGGAATATGTTAATACACACTAAGTATATAATTTAAGCTCTTAGAATCTAACTAAAATGGACGAAAGAACTAGAGAGAAAGATGACAGCTAGGATTCACACAGTTATAAGTAACGTAGATATAAGTAATGTGTAAGGAAGATAGGAATAGCACAGCTAAAGGTACTATAGATATTACAATTAATTATAAATGTAGTCTAGTCTAAACGTACATCACATAAAGAAAGAGTAATACTAAAGACAGTAGAACAGCAACACTGAAGATGAAGTAGAAAATATGTGATATTATTGAAAGAAGAAAATAACAGAACTAAAGAGAAGAAGCTACATGCGAAAACAGAAGTACTCAGTATATAATAAGAACTACTGATTTCTTATGAAAGACACCGTTAACACTATATAACACAAAAATTACATTTTTAACTAGAAACTTAGTAAACAACCTAATAAAACATTAGCATACTAGAGCACGAAAGAATATTACGTAGCTGCGTTAAACAACTAACAACAGAATAATATCTAATTAAGCTGTATCTTAAGAAATTATGGCAAAAACTAATTGTTCACAAAACAACTACTTAATACTTATATCCCAAGCGTGTAGATATGTTTATAATGTCTTCAGCCAGTCCCAAGGTTGATGAAATATGAAGACCACACACACAGCAAGGAACAAAACACATAGTTCAGATTCTGCAGCGCCCCGGGCTACACAGATAGTGAAAAACCAAGCACTTGTTTTCCACTTCACACACAGCAACACGACAGCTTCACAGCTTTCACAGATCCTCTTCTTCTGGTCATCACAGATTCTCCTGGTCACAACACACTGTTTCACAACCGCAGCAAACGATGTAAACAGACTTGTAAGGCAGCATTTCTAGTACACTGTTTATTCGGTAGCACACACGTACCGTTGACAACTGACCTAGATTTGAACAGTGTCGAATCGTCTGGTTACTGTAAAGTTGTCACACTTCGCTGCGTTGAAAAACAAACCATCGGCTGCTGACCCAATGACCTCAGATTACTTCAACGCTGTACAGCCCTGGGTTCACTTGTAACATCCGAATAGACGAGCCCCCAATGTGACGAGTAGGGTGTATGTAGGTGGATGTGGACGATTAGACAGACAACACTTATACACCGCTCGTATAGCTCATTGTCCAAGGAATAACTCCAACAGCCTGTATCAATCTCCACTAATGTATTATATTCACAAATAAATCACAATGGACGCAGGGCCATTACAAATAATGTAGACATCATCACTTCCGAGTATTCTGTAAGCACTCTGCTTCCCGGAATCACTACACACAGCAACTAGGATTCTTCATAAACAACTACTGCAACATCCACCCTTCTCTGCTCTACACTCTATGCTGTCTCCTGTCTACTGACTCCACTCTCTACTGTCTGCTCTCTTCACTACTGACCCAACACACGTCTCCAACCAACACACTCCTCCCGCTGACTGCCCCTTTCATGCGTATTCCCTAAAACCCGTGAAACCCTTTCACGCTCCACTGATCTTCATTCACGCATAACAAAAGCTAACAGCTTGTCTCAAGCAACGCTCACAACCCTGTAGCTAAATTATTACCATGCACGCATTCCCAGCTCACAACAACTCACATAACTAATAAACTCCCGCTGGAGCATGGGAACATTCACACATACAAAATAGCCTCAAAACACTCCGTGACACTAACACTCGAACAAATAGGCTGTTTACTCACAGGTTAATAATTAACAAAATAAGAAAATAAATATATCTTTCTTACCCTCAGGTAAATATAGTCACATACACTCAAGCTGAACTGGCCTTCTAAGGGATCTAGAACTGCTTTCAGATCAGAAGGCAAAAACTTGATCTTTCTATCTTTCCAACGCTGTCAGCTCGGTGTAAATTTTTGAATCTAATGGCCCCGATAGTACCACCTTGTTACTATTTATAGAACTACATCCGCCCAATCGGAGGCAACGTCAAAAAGTTAATTTTTGAGACTTGTGACTTATGCGGTTCTAAGCGTGTTAGTATAATCTGACTAATTTTAAATATTTTATATTATAGTTATTAGTGGACCGATTTTAATTATCAAAAGTGATAATTAAACGGCCAATTGTTCTCTATCGCTCTATATGGATATTCCTTAGTTATTTCTTTGCATTTCAATCTTAGTAATTTTTAAGTAATTAAATTTGGCATTACCCTGATGTGAAAATATCACTAAAATAAATTTTTCTACTACAATAAAATTTTATCATGCGTGAATATTTATGCTTATGTGTTAAGCAATATCAGCGCTATAATTTGAGATATTTCCTACTGTTTAACTATCTTTAGTTGTTAAGAAATAAAATATCTTCGTTCGGTCAAAAACACAAAATAGGCATTGTTACCAAGTTAAAAGGTTTCTTTATCCTTACCAAAAAAAAAAAAAAGAAGCACTTTGATTGGTTGTTAAATTTGTACTAGGCTCTTAGATAATTTTGGTGGGTGGTAGATTTTGACTTGGTTCCTAGACAAATTCAAATACACTAGATAAATTTTTGGCGGTAAATTTGACTGGGTTCTTAGACTGCTTCAAACACTATAGTTAATTTGGATTCAAATATTATAGCTAGTTTTTTTTTAGCGGGGAATTTGAGCGTGGTGTCATACAGATTAAAAATTTTACGACATATCTCCCCCGTTAGAAAAGCGTGAACCACTAGTGCAGCTTTCACATCTGTATTACAATCACGTTCAAATTGACTCTACTATGCCTTAGTGTGATCCTGGATTCCTGCAGGTGGGTCAATTCAAGTAGGCACTACTCGAGAAATTTGCCTCAGACCTCTGCAATCCAGAGATAATTCCTCATGTTATGTTAATAAACAGCACAGGTGCTTCTGCCTGTCAAATGCTGATTATCAGTCAAAGTTCACTATTACTCTTCTCTGAGTCTGCCCAATGACATGTCCAGAGGTTTTAGATGTTCCTCAAGGTTGCAATTTTTATGAGGAGGAGATCTATAAAATTGGTGATAGCTGAGTTATGTAAAGGATCCAGTAATTTCCTCATCATCCTGGATAAAACACTCAAAGTAATATCCAATCAAAAAGCAACATATGAATTCAATGTGCCCCTCCGATGTGATCACAGCCATCAATTGGTCTGAGCTCAGGCTTGAATGGAATCTGGTATTACCCTTTACTAATATTCTTGTGTGACTCTTTAATCTGCCATTCAGGTAGAGTCCATATTCACCAGCTGTTTCCTCGGCCTAACGTCACTGGTGATATAATATCATATATGGGGAAATGAACTCCTGCATCAAGAATCAATTCTCCCTGTAGCATTGCTATGTAATATGTGATCTCAATCCAGTGTCCGTACAATACTTCCAATGGACTGTGTATAGGGCCGGCCAACTACCACTGTCACCGGTGCCCTTATAGTGCTAAGTTAATAGCCGTATGTTGAAGTGAGCTTGACATTAGGCCAATTGGCCAAACGCCCACTCACAACTTTTCTAGGGAATCCCTCAGTTTCGTTTTCAAATTTGGCTGACAAACGATTCTATTTTTAGCCAGTTCCCGGAATTCTGATCCAATCTGGGCCGAGGTGGACTGGTCTATATTTTTATTTACTCTCGATACATCTGAAGAGTTGCCATAGTCACTGGCTTTCTGGAAGACTGGGTGTGAGAAGGTGCATGCCTATTCACGTTGTCTATCTTATTATATTCATTTTCAGGCCTATGTTCGCCACAATGCTTTTCTAAGACCTGATTATTTTCCCAACTTGGGGATGTCACCTTGCTACATTGGTCACAGGCCTCCACAAATTTTGCAATGTCCGCAGCTACGCCTGGCCAATAGAATTTCACAGATGTCCGTTGACAGGTGGTACCAATCTTCTGATGTCCACCGTCTGGTACAACATGTGCTTGTGCCATAACTTTGTCCCTATATGAAAATGGCAGTACTAACTGTTCATATCCCTTGGTTCCTGCTCCAGCTTTCCTGTAAAGCAGTCCATCCTTCAAATAAAATTCTCCTTTCCTGGGGTGTTATGGCTGTTTGGCAATTTGCCAAAGCAAGGGTTTAACGTTTTATCTTTGGCCTGGGCCTTTTTCATCTCTCTCGGATGAATATTAAGTGGTGTTTCCTTCTCCTTTCTAGGGCTAGACCTGGTCTGAAGCGTTGCCGTGATCACAGGTTTTCTAGGTTCACCCAAGAAGACATATTTCCTTCCTAACACCAGCGGGTAATTAGGTTCATCACACACTGCTGCGCTAATCACTCCTTCCACATAGCGAGTCTTGACATTGATTCTGGCTACGGGAAGTGTCATGATGGCTGTTCCCTTTAATGTCCCTTGTATCTCCACTTTGTCTGTGGTATACTGGTCCGGGTGCACCAGGGTTGCACTCACAACTGAGTCATATTCCAATCCTGAATCGTAAAGGCACTTGACTTTCGTACCATTACATACTACTTCTTCACAGATGGGGGGAGTGATGGAGGTTTGTCTGACTGCCTGTCAGGTCCTTCCTTCCCTTGTCCACTGTTATCATGCATGCAGCGTGAAATGGAGGAACTTTCCTACCACATTCAATTGTATTATGATTGTTCATCCTACATATTTTACACCATTTTCCTTCTGGTCTGTAGGGTTTCTTTTCATTTACCTGAGGGTTTCTGTCTCTATGATCAAATCTAGGCCTATCATATCCTTTGTTTGAATCTAGGTGGTTGATCCCTATTATTATACTCATCTTGGTCTTGTGGGGTTCTATTACTATCTGCCTGTTTCTTTCTGATACTAGCTACTTCTTTCTGAGCTGCCTGATATATCTCAGCAACATTTAGAATCTCCCACAACCTCTCTGCATCTTGTTCCATGAGAAATGTTCTCATGTCTGGAGCCACGGACTCTCTTAACTGCTCCATCATGACCATTTCTTTCAGGTCTTGGGTTTTCCCCAGAGCAGTCCATTTCTCCAAGTAGGTTTCTAGTCTTGCAGAGAATTGGTGGTATGTTTCTCCAGACAGCTGCTTAGTAGTTCTAAATTTCTTTCTATAAAATTCAGCATTCTTCTCATATCTGACTAATAATGCTTGTTTTAGGAGGTCATAATCTTCTTGATCTTCCCTACTTAATTTGGATAAAACTTCATACGAAGTTCCCCTCAACCCTTGTGATAGTTTTAGGCTCCACTTTTCTTTCTCTAGACCATAGTTAGTAGCTAATCTCTCATATCAATTTAGAAATGATTCAATGTCATATTCTTTCTCTACAAATGGATCTAAATGAAAATTCATGGCTGAATTTGAGGCACCCTGACTTACACTAGTGTCAGAGGTAGTTGGGCTGCTTCCATTATCTGTAATATGTCCATGAAGTTCCATTTCTTTCAACCTCAACTCATGTTCTCTTTGCAAACGTTTTTCCTCTTTTTCAACCTCTATCTGCAATTTCTTAGCCTCAGCCTCCATCTGCAATTTCTTAGCCTCAGCCTCCATCTGCCTAGCTTCCCTATCAGCCTCTAACTGTAATCTTTTAACTTCAGCTTCCCTATCATCCTCTAATTTCCTAGCCTCGCTATCAGCCTCTAACTGTAATCTTTTGGTTTCATTATCTGCTTGTAATCTTCTTTCTGCTTCTAACCTCCTATCTTCCCTATCCCATTCTATAAATTTATCACATTCAGAAGTAACATACTGAATCAACGCGTCCCCACTCATACCAAGTTCTTTTGCCGACTGTACTGTAGCAGATTTAATTTTGCCAAGTCTGCCATTCTCTTTCACTCGTACACAAATTATTACCACTTATATAACCAATTAGCAAATACTAACTAACTTACTTAACTATAGCCAATGACAGCTCATCCAATTCACCACAAGTTGTTTAATTTTATTAGATTTATTATTCCCTACAGTAAGAGCCCCAGGGTATGGTGGAAAAATCCCGGACAGGACACCAATATGTCATAAGAGGTTTTGATGTTAATAAAAGTATAGGCTATCCTGGACAAATAGGTGTATCAGAGGATACCAGGATAGTGCCAGATAAGAGACTGGTCTTATAAGTAATACCCCCTTCTCTGAAAAGAGCAAGGGTGTATAGACATCAAGGTGGGGTCAAGCTATGTAAGTTCTCAGAGAAGATGATGATGATGATGTACTCTGAGTCCCTAACTGCTACCTCTTTAGATCCCAACTTGAGTAAAGATTATCTGTGTTGTGTTATTTGCCAAATTGTCTAGGGTAATTTATTTAATATAACAGGTATTGATTTCAAACAGAACTTTAACTTTAATAAAATTATTAAGCAAGGCTGGATGAAATTTTATGTACAATTTAAATGTCCTTAACCTCAATCTTTTCAGGTCAGGAATACTCAATATAAGGATATTTACACATCAAAATAAAGATATTGGAAAAACTGTTCCATTTTTGTAGAGTGTTCACTCGAATAACTACACATACAGTTTCTGTTCATATGAGTGATAACGTCTGCTATTACTATGCTGTATGTTCTCTTTATTATTTTGATGGTCTTATCTATTCCTCCTAAAAAGGGTTGTAATCCTAATTTGATTACTCTTGGGTGAATGATTGGATGTTCTGACACTGGCCTTTATAAAGGACTTATCTTAGAATGTTGCTGCTGATTCTCATATACACAAGTCAGGACCACAAACTTTATAGCTCCTGACTGAGAAGATGGGGTCTGGTTCCAGTTATATGAGGACCTCTCAACTCCCACACTTCCTCTCAATTGAATGCAGCCACGAGGTAATTTCGTGATATAACCTGGAATAAAAGGACAACCACATTCCATGTAACAACGGGCTGATAACCCGTTTGCCAGTCACTTCGATTACGGAAACAACGGCAAATGGGTTGATTTGCCGTTGCCCTAAAGACGCCACTAGGCGTGATGGGAAACAATGGCAAAGAAAACCTATCTGCTGTTGCCCTAAGACGCCACTAGGCGTAATGGCCACTGACTGCTTTGACGGTCGGTGGCTAAGGACGGAAGAAGAAGAAGAAGACATTCCATGTAGAAGTCTGCCTCAATTCACTCACCCACAAACAACACTAAGTCTTACCCTTTTTCAGTTATTGTGCTAACAAGTTGCACAAGACCTAGAATTTCTTTGCCTACTGTCAGTTCCAGGTGATCATTCTTTCTCTGTATTGATTCCATGTTAGCGTCCTTAGTCCATGCTTGGCTTCCGTACGATAATCAGGTTAAGCACAAAACAGCATGTGACCTATTGATTACTTCATTGTAACTTCTCCTGTACGTTTATCACATGATCTTTGAACAGTGGGTCACTCCAGAAGAAATACTAAGTTAAATCGCTACTAACACTTACTGTCGTAATTTGTTACCATATTTATACACATTTTTTTTTCATTTCGAACATGTCTGCAAAACTACACACATTCATAAATGGGTCAGTATGGCACAACACATTAGTTTCACTTTCTACTAACACTCGAACAATAGGCTGTTTACTCACAGGTTAATAATTAACAAAATAAGAAAATAAATATATCTTTCTTACCCTCAGGTAAATATAGTCACACACACTCAAGCTGAACTGGCCTTCTAAGGGATCTAGAACTGCTTTCAGATCAGAAGGAAAAAACTTGATCTTTCTATCTTTCCAACGCTGTCAGCTCGGTGTAAATTTTTGAATCTAATGGCCCCGATAGTACCACCTTGTTACTATTTATAGAACTACATCCGCCCAATCGGAGGCAACGTCAAAAAGTTAATTTTTGATATGAAATTAATATGAAACAAATATAAAGGTATGTTATCAGGCACTCGCAGGAAATAAAGAAGTAGAACACCAGACAACAGAAAAACAACAGACATGAGTGGCTTACCCAGGATTTGAACACTGGACCTTCCGTGCGACAACCCCGCCTAGCCATGCAAGCGAATCACACTATCCGCTCTGCCATCTACGCATCATCAAAAAATGATGTTTCAATGGCAGGTCAATAGTGCGAACCACAATACACGACACCAGAAGTCCTCCATGGGCAGTTCAGCCTATTAATGTCGCAATCACTTCTGTTGAACACTGGATCCTTCGTGCGACAGACCACGCGCCTAGCCATGCAAGCGAATCAACATATCCGCCCTGCCATCTACGCATCATCAAAAAAAGGATGTTTCAATGGCAGGTCAATAGTGCGAACCACAATACACGACACCAGAAGTCCTCCATGGGCAGTTCAGCCTATTAATGACGCAATCACTTCTGTTGTATTTCTATCAAGCAGTATAGGCCGAATCCAACAAGACCCTAAGGATTAATACTGTGTCCAGTAAAAATGAATAGTTAGTCTAGAAACAGTGAGAACAGGATTAGTTAGGTTTGGGTATTGTACAAAACATTTATTACAAAATTAGAGGAGGGAGAACCTGAGGCCTGTAAAACAGTAAATTTAATATGAAATTAAAATGAAACAAATATAAAGGTATATTATCAGGCCCTCGCATGAAATAAAGAATGTTAGAACATCTCAGACAACAGATAGAAAAACAACAGACATGAGTGGCTTACCCAGGATTTGAACACTGGACCTTCCGTGCGACAACCCCGCCTAGCCATGCAAGCGAATCACACTATCCGCTCTGCCATCTACGCATCATCAAAAAATGATGTTTCAATGGCAGGTCAATAGTGCGAACCACAATACACGACACCAGAAGTCCTCCATGGGCAGTTCAGCCTATTAATGACGCAATCACTTCTGTTGTAAATTTCTTTCAAGGTAAAGGGCCGAATCCAACAAGACCCTTAGGACCTTAATACTGTGTCCAGTAAATGATAGTAGACTAGAACAGTGAGAACAGGATAGTGGGTAGGTTTGGTATTGTACAAACATTTTATTACAAATAAGGGAGGGAAACCTGAGGCCTGTAAACAGTAAATTAGTATGAAATTAATATGAAACAAATATAAAGGTATGTTATCAGGCACTCGCAGGAAATAAAGAAGTAGAACACCAGACAACAGAAAAACAACAGACATGAGTGGCTTACCCAGATTAGAAAATCCGGGATTCTTCCTTCACTGTGGTGGCAGTGCGACAACCCCGCCTAGCCATGCAAGCGAATCACACTATCCGCTCTGCCATCTACGCATCATCAAAAAATGATGTTTCAATGGCAGGTCAATAGTGCGAACCACAATACACGACACCAGAAGTCCTCCATGGGCAGTTCAGCCTATACAATGACGCAATCACTTTATGTTTGTAATTTTTATCAAGCAGTAATTAGGCCCCCGAATCCAACAAGACCCTTAGGACCTTAATACTGTGTCCAGTAAATGATAGTAGACTAGAACAGTGAGAACAGGATAGTGGGTAGGTTTGGTATTGTACAAACATTTATTACAAATAAGGGAGGGAAACCTGAGGCCTGTAAACAGTAAATTAATATGAAATTAATATGAAACAAATATAAAAGGTCATGTTATCCAGGGCAATCGCAGGAAATAAAGGAAGTGACAACAGAAAAACAACAGACATGAGTGGCTTTACCCAGGTATTTTGAACATGGACTTCCTGTGCGACAACCCCGCCTAGCCATGCAAGCGAATCACACTATCCGCTCTGCCATCTACGCATCATCAAAAAATGATGTTTCAATGGCAGGTCAATAGTGCGAACCACAATACACGACAGCAGAAGTCCTCCATGGGCAGTTCAGCCTATTAATGACGCAATCACTTCTGTTGTATTTCTATCAAGCAGTATAGGCCGAATCCAACAAGACCCTTAGGACCTTAATACTGTGTCCAGTTAATGATAGTAGACTAGAACAGTGAGAACAGGATAGTGGGTAGGTTTGGTATTGTACAAACATTTATTACAAATAAGGGAGGGAAACCTGAGGCCTGTAAACAGTAAATTAATATGAAATTAATATGAAACAAATATAAAGGTATGTTATCAGGCACTCGCAGGAAATAAAGAAGTAGAACACCAGACAACAGAAAAACAACAGACATGAGTGGCTTACCCAGGATTTGAACACTGGACCTCCGTGCGACAACCCCGCCTAGCCATGCAAGCGAATCACACTATCCGCTCTGCCATCTACGCATCATCAAAAAATGATGTTTCAATGGCAGGTCAATAGTGCGAACCACAATACACGACACCAGAAGTCCTCCATGGGCAGTTCAGCCTATTAATGACGCAATCACTTCTGTTGTATTTCTATCAAGCAGTATAGGCCGAATCCAACAAGACCCTTAGGACCTTAAAACTAGTGTCCGAGTAAATGATAGTAGACTAGAACAGTGAGAACAGGATAGTGGGTAGGTTTGGTATTGTACAAACATTTATTACAAATAAGGGAGGGAAACCTGAGGCACCTGTAAACCTTTAATATGAAAATTAAAATATGGAAACAAATATAAAGGTATGTTATCAGGCACTCGCAGGAAATAAAGAAGTAGAACACCAGACAAAAGAAAAAACAACAGACATGAGTGGCTTACCCAGGATTTGAACACTGGACCTTCCGTGCGACAACCCCGCCTAGCCATGCAAGCGAATCACACTATCCGCTCTGCCATCTACGCATCATCAAAAAATGATGTTTCAATGGCAGGTCAATAGTGCGAACCACAATACACGACACCAGAAGTCCTCCATGGGCAGTTCAGCCTATTAATAACGCAATCACTTCTGTTGTATTTCTATCAAGCAGTATAGGCCGAATCCAACTTACCCGTTAGGGACCTTTAATACTGTGTCCAGTTAAATGATTGTAGAACATAGAACAGTGAGTACAGGATAGTGGTTAGGTTTGGTAATTGTACAAACATTTTATTACAAATAAGGCGGAGGGAAAACCTGAGGCCTGTAAACAGTAAATTAAATGCAATTTAAAATATGAAACAAATATAAAGGTATGTTTATGTCGGAAATAAAGAAGTAGAACACCAGACAACAGAAAAACAACAGACATGAGTGGCTTACCCAGGATTTGAACACTGGACCTTCCGTGCGACAACCCCGCCTAGCCATGCAAGCGAATCACACTATCCGCTCTGCCATCAACGCATCATAAAAATGATGTTTCAATGGCAGGTCAATAGTGCGAACCACAATACACGACACCAGAAGTCCTCCATGGGCAGTTCAGCCTATTAATGACGCAATCACTTCTGTTGTATTTCTATCAAGCAGTATAGGCCGAATCCAACAAGACCCTTAGGACCTTTATACTGTGTCCAGTAAATGATAGTAGACTAGAACAGTGAGAACAGGATAGTGGGTAGGTTTGGTATTGTACAAACATTTATTACAAATAAGGGAGGGAAACCTGAGGCCTGTAAACAGTAAATTAATATGAAATTAATATGAAAGAAATATAAAGGTATGTTATCAGGCACTCGCAGGAAATAAAGAAGTAGAACACCAGACAACAGAAAAACAACAGACATGAGTGGCTTACCCAGGATTTGAACACTGGACCTTCCGTGCGACAACCCCGCATAGCCATGCAAGCGAATCACACTATCCGCTCTGCCATCTACGCATCATCAAAAAATGATGTTTCAATGGCAAGTCAATAGTGCGAACCACAAAACTCGAAAAAAAAAAAACCCCCAAAAGTCCTCCATGGGCAGTTCAGCCTATTAATGACGCAATCACTTCTGTTGTATTTCTATCAAGCAGTATAGGCCGAATCCAACAAGACCCTTAGGACCTTAATACTGTGTCCAGTAAATGATAGTAGACTAGAACAGTGAGAACAGGATAGTGGGTAGGTTTGGTATTGTACAAACATTTATTACAAATGAAGGGAGGGAAAACCTTAGGCCTTGTAAACAGTAAATTTAATATGAAATTAATATGAAACAAATATAAAGGTATGTTATCAGGCACTCGCAGGAAATAAAGAAGTAGAACACCAGACAACAGAAAAAACAACAGACGTGAGTGGCTTACCCAGGATTTGAACACTGGACCTTCCGTGCGACAACCCCGCCTAGCCATGCAAGCGAATCACACTATCCGCTCTGCCATCTACGCATCATCAAAAAATGATGTGTCAATGGCAGGTCAATAGTGCGAACCACAATACACGACACCAGAAGTCCTCCATGGGCAGTTCAGCCTATTAATGACGCAATCACTTCTGTTGTATTTCTATCAAGCAGTATAGGCCGAATCCAACAAGACCCTTAGGACCTTAATACGGTGTCCAGTAAATGATAGTAGACTAGAACAGTGAGAACAGGATAGTGGGTAGGTTTGGTATTGTACAAACATTTATTACAAATAAGGGAGGGAAACCTGAGGCCTGTAAACAGTAAATTAATAAGAAATTAATGCTGATAACAAAATATAAAGGTATGTATCAGTGACCGCATCGTAGGAAACTTTAATAGCACCTCGACAAAAAAGACAGACCATGAAGGGCTTACCCAGGGATTTGAAACACTGGTTCCATGCAGAATAGCCCATGAGGAATCTAACACTATCCGCTCTGCCAACTCCGAACATCAAAACATGATGTTTTCAATGGCAGGTCAAAGTGCGAAACCACAATGACACCAAAGACCTCCAAGGGGTTTTTTTTCAGCCTATTAAGACCGAATGACTTTCTGTTGTAGTCTATCAAGCAGTACCTAGGGAATAAAGAAGGACTCCTTAGGACCTTACATACTGTGTCCCATGTAAATGATAGTAGACTAGAACAGTGGAGAACAGGATTGGGGTACGGTTTGTATACAAACATTCGATTACAAATAAGGGAGGGAAACCAGGCCTTGGGGTAAACAGTAAAAATATTTTATGAAACAAATTTATGTTTGCCACTCGCAGGGTAAAGAAGTGAACACCAGACAACAGAACTACAAAGACGGATGGGTGCGTACCCCAGGATTCTGAACACTGGACCTTCGTGCGAACAACCCCGCCTAGCCATCAGGCGTCACAATCCGCACTGCCATCTACGCACATCAAAAATGACAATTGCAGGCAATAGTGCGAAAAGAAAAGTAACCTGAATCCCTCCATAGGCAGTTGCAGCCTATTAATGACGCAATCACTTTCTGTTGTATTTCTATCCCAAGCAGTTAATAGGCCGAACAACAAGACCCTTGGACTTAAAGTTCCGTAATAGTAGACCTAGAACTGAGACAAGGATAGTGGGGGTAGGTTTGGTAGGGTACAAAACATTTATGGCTAGGAGGAAACGCCCTGTAAACAGAAGAAGATGAAATTAATATGACAACAAATGTAAAAAGGTAATCTGCACTCTCAATAAAAGAAGTCACTAACACCAGACAACAGACATACAACAGAACATGGGTGGCTTACCCGGATTTGAACAGTGCACCTTTTGTGCGACAACCCGCTTGCCATGCAAGCGAAATCTTGACTAATTATCTTTGCCATCTACGCAAGTCATCCAGGTGTTTCAAATGGCAGTCAATTAGTGCGGACCTACTGACACAGAAGTCCTCCAATGTTAGGGCCAGTCGCCTTAATGCAAGGGAATGCTTCATGTGCTATCAAGCAGTGATAGGCCGAATCCAACAAGACCCCTTAGGACCATGTAAATTAGTAGACATTAGAACAGTGGAGAAAACAGCATAGTGCGGTAGGTTTGGTACTGTAACAAAACATTGTATTAACAAATAAGGGAGGGAAACTGAGGCCTGTATACAGAAACTTAATTGAAATTAACATGTAACTAAATATAAAGGTATGTTAACAGGCACCTCGCAGGAAATCATTCTAGAACACCAACAACAGAAATACATGAAGACATGAGTCGCTTACCCAGGATTTGAACACTTGGACCATTACTGCGTCGCCCTAATGCAAGCGTCAACTCACTATTCCGCTCTGCCATCTACGCATCATCAACAAATTAGTTTTTAATGCAGGTCAATAGTGCGAACCACAAATCACTGCAAAAGTCCTTACACGAGACAGTTCAGCCTTTAATGACGCCAATCACTTCTGTTTGGTTTATCTGTCAAGCAGTATAGGCCACGAATACCATACAACACTTAGGTTTACTGGTCCACTTTAGTAGACTAGAACAGTGAGAACAGGATAGTGGGTAGGTTTGGTATTGTACAAACATTTATTACAAACAAGGGAGGGAAACCTGAGGCCTGTAAACAGTAAATTAATATGAAATTAATATGAAACAAATATAATGGCAGAGCGGATAGTGTGATTCGCTTGCATGGCTAGGCGGGGTTGTCGCACGGAAGGTCCAGTGTTCAAATCCTGGGTAAGCCACTCATGTCTGTTGTTTTTCTGTTGTCTGGTGTTCTACTTCTTTATTTCCTGCGAGTGCCTGATAACATACCTTTATATTTGTTTCATATTAATTTCATATTAATTTACTGTTTACAGGCCTCAGGTTCCCTCCCTTATTTGTAATAAATGTTTGTACAATACCAAACCTACCCACTATCCTGTTCTCACTGTTCTAGTCTACTATCATTTACTGGACACAGTATTAAGGTCCTAAGGGTCTCGTTGGATTCGGCCTATACTGCTTGATAGAAATACAACAGAAGTGATTGCGTCATTAATAGGCTGAACTGCCCATGGAGGACTTCTGGTGTCGTGTATTGTGGTTCGCACTATTGACCTGCCATTGAAACATCATTTTTTGATGATGCGTAGATGGCAGAGCGGATAGTGTGATTCGCTTGCATGGCTAGGCGGGGTTGTCGCACGGAAGGTCCAGTGTTCAAATCCTGGGTAAGCCACTCATGTCTGTTGTTTTTCTGTTGTCTGGTGTTCTACTTCTTTATTTCCTGCGAGTGCCTGATAACATACCTTTATATTGGTTTCATATTAATTTCATATTAATTTACTGTTTACAGGCCTCAGGTTTCCCTCCCTTATTTGTAATAAAAGTTAATTTTTGAGACTTGTGACTTATGCGGTTCTAAGCGTGTTAGTATAATCTGACTAATTTTAAATATTTTATATTATAGTTATTAGTGGACCGATGTTAATTATCAAAAGTGATAATTAAACGGCCAATTGTTCTCTATCGCTCTATATGGATATTCCGTATTATTTCTTTGCATTTCAATCTGGGTAATTTTTAAGTAGTTAAATTTGGCATTACCCTGATGTGAAAATATCACTAAAATAAATTTTTCTACTACAATAAAATTTTATCATGCGTGAATATTTATGCTTATGTGTTAAGCAATATCAGCGCTATAATTTGAGACATTTCCTACTGTTTAACTATCTTTAGTTGTTAAGGAATAAAATATCTTCGTTCGGTCAAAAACACAAAATAGGCATTGTTACCAAGTTAAAAGGTTTCTTTATCCTTACCCAAAAAAAGAAGCATTTTGATTGGTTGTTAAGTTTGTACTAGGCTCTTAGATAATTTTGGTGGTCGGTAGATTTTGACTTGGTTCCTAAACAAATTCAAATACACTAGATAAATTTTTGGCGGTAAATTTGACTGGGTTCTTAGACTGCTTCAAACACTGTAGTTAATTTTGATTCAAATATTATAGCTAGTTTTTTTTTTTTTTTTTGAGCGGGGAATTTGAGCGGTGTCATACAGATTTAAAATTTTACGACAATCATAATCGTGATGCTCTTTTTCCGCGATGTTGCTTTCCGTGATGTCCACTTTCCACAGCTGCCCTTCTTCCATGGAAGCCTGTACAAAAACAATTTATGTGTTTTTACATTGGTGAATCTTGCGACGTGAATGGTGGGAGTACAGGTCTTATTTTGTTCATTAAGAGATTGCCGGTAATCCTCACACCCCAATCAAAAATTATACAATCTCTAAAAGAACAACACAATCATTATTAAATACGTGCACACGTTCAACAAAAGGCCCGGTAGTTCCCGGGGCCTCTGATGACACACTAAAAATCTTGCTTTAAACTACTGCTCACTTAAGCATCTCGACTTAGGCGACTAATATGAAGCCAGACGTCGGGCAGGTGACGTCACCGCGTGAAACAAATTACTAGAGACACAGCCGCTGTATGAACATATTAATGCTTTGATGAAGGCTTCATGTAAATCAACAACTGCTGTGGTGAAGGCTTCATGTAAATCAACCAACTGCTGTGGTGAAGGCTTCATGTAAATCAACCAACTGCTGTGGTGAAGGCTTCATGTAAATCAAGCAACTGCTGTGGTGAAGGCTTCATGTAAATCAACCAACTGCTGTGGTGAAGGCTTTATGTAAATCAACCAACTGCTGTGGTGAAGGCTTCATGTAAATCAACCAACTGCTGTGGTGAAGGCTTCATGTAAATCAACCAACTGCTGTGGTGAAGGCTTCATGTAAATCAACCAACTGTTGTGGTGAAGGCTTCATGTAAATCAACCAACTGCTGTGGTGAAGGCTTCATGTAAATGAACCAACTGCTGTGGTGAAGGCTTCATGTAAATCAACCAATTGCTGTGGTGAAGGCTTCATGTAAATCAACCAATTGCTGTGGTGAAGGCTTCATGTAAAGCAACCAACTGCTGTGGTGAAGGCTTCATGTAAATCAACCAACTGCTGTGGTGAAGGCTTCATGTAAAGCAACTATCTGCTGTGGTGGCTCGATGATCAACCGGGAACGAAAAGGGTAATGATGATGATTTAATGACAGAAACAATAAAAGAAAACTGGAAACCGGATTAAAAGGGGGTATATTATGTCCCGACAACTGTTTGCGCATCATCTAATGCACTGACCGGATTACAAGGGGGTAAAGAACTATATTATGTTCCGACAACTGTTTGCGCATCATCTAATGCACTGACCGGATTACAAGGGGGGTAAAGAATTATATTATGTTCCGACAACTGTTTGCGCATCATCTAATGCACTGACCGGATTACAAGGGGGTAAAGAACTATATTATGTTCCGACAACTGTTTGCGCATCATCTAATGCACTGACCGGATTACAAGGGGGTAAAGAACTATATTATGTCCCGACAACTGTTTGCGCATCATCTAATGCACTGACCGGATTACAAGGGGGTAAAGAACTATATTATGTTCCGACAACTGTTTGCGCATCAGCTAATGCACTGACCGGATTACAAGGGGGTAAAGAACTATATTATGTTCCGACAACTGTTTGCGCATCATCTAATGCACTGACCGGATTACAATGGGGTAAAGAACTATATTATGTCCCGACAACTGTTTGCGCATCAGCTAATGCACTGACCGGATTACAAGGGGGTAAAGAACTATATTAAGTTCCGATAACTGTTTGCGCATCAGCTAATGCACTGACCGGATTACAAGGGGGTAAAGAACTATATTATGTCCCGACAACTGTTTGCGCATCATCTAATGCACTGACCGGATTACAAGGGGGTAAAGAACTGACCGGATTACAAGGGGGTAAAGAACTGACCGGATTACAAGGGGGTAAAGAACTGACCAGATTACAAGGGGGTAAAGAACTGACCGGATTACAAGGGGGTAAAGAACTGACCAGATTACAAGGGTATAAAGAACTGACCAGATTACAAGAGGGTAAAGAACTGACCAGATTACAAGGGGGTAAAGAACTGACCGGATTACAAGGGGGTAATGCACTGACCGCATTACAAGGGGGTAAAGAACTGACCAGATTACAAGGGGGTAAAGAACTGACCAGATTACAAGGGGGTAAAGAACTGACCGGATTACAAGGGGGTAATGCACTGACCGCATTACAAGGGGGTAAAGAACTGACCAGGTTACAAGGGGGTAAAGAACTGCATGCAATGAAATTCATCATCTTGGTCATTATTTTCCATGTCGCTCCTTACAGAGTATGGGGCGACCACTGCAGGTAGTCCCTTTGCAGGAAGCCTGCGTCAAGCTTTCACATGCTCTTACAGTGGTGGTATCTGTAACAATATGTTTTACAATTGAGGTTGTCATCTTCGCGCACAACCTCACATTATTCACCTTGTACGACATACATGAAGGAGTAGTGGTTATATTCTTTCTTAGTCTCACAGGGCGCACAACAAAATTAGACAAACGACATTAGCAAAAACAACAGTAATGACTTTCTGAGATATCTGTAGGCCCGAGATACCAATTTCTTTTTCTTTTAACCAGCGGCACTTGGGCTTTCTGTCCTTCGACCCAATGACATGTCATTGCGAGGCTTGGGAGCCTGTGGACTTTCCTTCCAACCCGGTCAGGAGCTTCGCTCCTTCCCATCCACAGAGGGTTTATCTCAGGAGCCGTCAGGGTGTTCAGTCAAAATCCGGGTCGATGATACTCTTTCAAATGCCCGCGCCCGGGCTTGAACCTTGAACACCTGATCGCCAGCGCAGTGTGGTAACCATTACACCAGCGCGGCTTCCCCGAGATACCAATATACAGGCATATCTCGCTTTATTGCGCTTCGCTTTATTGTGCTTCGTATATATTGCGCTTTTTTTTCTTCAAATTATTCATGTTTATTTATTAGAACGTGCCTTCTTCTTCCGATATATTTTGGCTCTCCAACCGCAAAAAAAAAATACGATTCGCCGAAAGCTCAGATGATGAAGATTGGCATTTTCTTTAAGCAATAAAGTATTTAATTTTACAGTACAGTGTTCGTTTTAGACCTAACGCTATTGCGCACTTAATAGACATAGTATAAACATGATTTTAGGCTTTTATATGCACTGGGAAACAAAACAAAAACAAACAAAAAATGGTTGTGACCCGCTTTATTGCGATATTCGCTTTATTGCGGTGGTCTGGAACCGAACCCGCAAAATCTCCGAGGTATGCCTGTATAGCACAACTGTACCATTTTGACAGTATTCACAGTTTTGAAACTCATATTCTGTGGAATGCTAAAGAAAATTTACTATGGATTTTAAAAAGGGGCCATCCTTAAAAGACGTCCACAAAAATCTGGCATTGTTTAACACTCCCCTCCCCCATGTCCACTTTTGATTGATCCCCTCCCCCTCCCCCCTTGTGGACGTCCACTCCACATGGTGTTGATTAAACACATAAGCTTACATCTTTAATCACCTACCTACACTTAAAACTTAAAAATCTAATTATAAAATCACAATAATTGTGATGTCGCTCCCAGAGAGTTAATATACCAAGGTTATGTTTGTTCCAGAGTACTGGAGCATAGAAGTTAAAACCTGTTGGTATTAGAGATTGAGCAGTCTAGATGGAATGGAAGGCCTGGCAAGAGGGACACAATCCCAAGAACGTTTATTTGGATTTAGCTGGACAGTAAGAAGCTTTCGAAGATAAGAGGGTTTGTTACTCTTGATAGATGTGTATGTGAGTGAGAGTTGCCATGTGGTTTGTGAATTGGACGTACACTTTCAACTTAAATACCCCGTGCCCACAGTTGTCCACTTTTCACATACCCCTCCCTCCCCCTTTCCTGTGGGCGTCTTTTATGGATAGCCCCAAAAGAAAATTTAGAGTAGTCATTTCTCTCCATTAGACATAGTTTTATTTTGTGTTGCTGTAGTAAAATAAAATAGGTAGTGTTCGGGAATGACATTAGAAATAGACAGCGGAAATGCAAGGGGAAACAGTCAAGCGAAACCTACCATTTTCTTTCATGTTGTGACAATGAAGGTAAAAAGAGGGAGTCCCATAGTAAATGCTGCTGTAGGGGAGTGAAGTGTTGGAGACTTTACTATACTAAGTCCATCTTTGTGAAGTACGATAACCAGCTCCCTTCCTCGCTTGCTTGGCCGTCCCTAACTGAAGAATCAGAGTCAGGTGCATGTGTACAGCTGGGTAGGCATGGAGCATGATGTTACCAGGTTTCGAACCTGGGACAAAGTAACTTTACCGCCGAGGCAAGCACTTTGTCCTCTTAAGCAGTATTTCTCAACCTTTTTGTGTTCACGGCACACATTTCAATGTTCTAAAAATTTGTGGCACATCTATCTGACCCCACGCCTGAATAAAAAATTACAGTGATATATACTACATTAAATACACTAATATGTGGGTACTTTAGTATAAATAAAACTCTCAATTCGATTTTCTTTTAATTGTTTAAAATAATTTTGAAGTATATCATTTTTAATCAAAGCAGATAATAGCTCAAATCATTATTGAATGAATTCAAGCTGTAAGATCAGTTTTATATTACATGATCACTAAAAATATACTTCATGTAGTAAATTTACAAAATTTTTGCGGCACACTTTGATAGGCGCGGCGGCACACTAGTGTGCCGCGGCACATCGCTTGAGAAACACTGTCTTAGAGACTTAGACCGTCGGACACTCGAGAAGAAGAATTCTTCAATGTATTGTGGCAACGGGAAAGACAAATAGAGAACATTTAGTACAGGGGTTTTCAACCTTTGTTATGCCAAGGACCCCTTCGATTATCTGATGAATGTTCCAGACTCCTTCGATTGTCTGATGAAGGTTCCAGACTTCTTCGATTGTCTGATGAATGTTCCAGACTCCTTTGATTGTCTGACGAAAGCTATGAACAACTTTGATTGTCTGATTCAGACTCGTTTGACTATAGGGGAATATGATTGTCTATGCCCGAGGATATGCTACTTGAAGAAGAAGAAAAAGAAGAATGTTGAGATGCCGGTATGAGAATGAGACAAAAGAAGACGCAGAAAAAAATGAGATAAAATAACTTTACATGCAATTTTTAGCCTAAAAGTACGGTACTGTTCATAATTTGTTTTACAACAACCATTTACGTCGGTCATTACATCTTTGACAACAAAGAATTCGTCAACAAGAGAACAATAAACACACCACCTCAAATGACGCACGAAGTGCAGAACATAATAGGGTGTTGTTGAAAGAAAAAATCATTTGTTTAGTGGATGAGTTTTTACATTTGAAAGAGCATTTTAATGTTGTTTATTAGTACACGAAATAGTTCTTGTCGCTCATTAATTTAATTTCTTAAGGATTATGCTCCGAAAGACGACTACAAGCGTAATTGGGTTTTACGTTGTACTGTTTACTTGGTTTCTCGCCATTTCGTAACTGATAAATTTTATAATTTAGTAATGGTATATCTCCCTGACGACAGGTGTCGGTCCCGGGGGTCTGTGAATAGGCAAAGAAAGAATACGACAACTGCCCCCTCAGGCATGTCGTACAAGGCGACTAATAAGAGGTTGTGAATGAGGTTGGCTACCTTATCACGTCAAACAAATTACCACAAAAACTACAGCCACAGAAGCATGTAGATGCTTGTCGCAGGCTTCCTGTAAGGGTAGCTTTCTTCTCCGTAGACAACGCAAGGACGAATGATAGCAATGATTTGTCCATGTTATTGTTGTTGTTTGTTGTTGTTTAACATAGGCTGCTGAACTTTTCGCTCTTTTGCAGCCAATACCAAGTTGAAACCTCCTTGGCATTATCTACACTGTAGATCTCAGCTTTTCCTGTGGCTTTTCTGCCATTACGAAACGTGATGGGTTGAAATCATGAGCTCCAGTTTCTCCAACTTGGCTTGCATTTAAAGGATCATCCCATTTGGTCCCAAGCTAGGAGTAAGAAGCGCGTGTCACGCTGTGCATTCCTCGCTATCCAAGGTGGCTCTCCACCTATGCAGAGCTAAAGTACTGTGCTCTGGTTCTGGGCTCTCCCAAGAAATCGTCACGTCCCACAAAAAGCCACTTCTCAGCTCCCCCTGCCTGTCACGGTGTCCATAGTGAGATACTCCTGCATGCTATCAACCAGGTCAATTCCAAAGAGTTACGTGTGGGACTCAAGTGACTTCTCAAGCTTAGTGTGCAATGCTAGGTTCTCAACAAGTTTCACCACAGGGGGAATCCCTGGAAGTGTGTGGTTGATTTCAAGGGTCAATGAGTGTGTAATCAGCATCACAGGCAGAGGTTCAATTCCAAATATGTATATTGTGCATAGCTGGTGGTCATATAAGCATGACTCCAGATATACCTCCATGCCTTTCTCCATGTTATGAAAGTGAATGATGCACACAAAAAAAAAGCCAGATTTATTATCAGCGCATTCAAGGCACGGGAATATTTACACGTGATATATGTATTTGCAAACGATAATTATTTAGTTGCACATATGTAATTAAGAACGTCACTTCTGAGAGAATCCACTGTGAAATGATTGTTATTGTTAATCAGAATCGACCTCACACTGCACTCCGGGCAATCCCATAGGCCCCCGAGGACAGTCTGTCAGCTCCCTCATTGCCACGTACCCTTGCATGACCAGGACAACAGATCCACACCAGTTCTTGAAGACTTGAGGATTCTATTGATGTTTTCCATTCCTGCCGCAGCCATCCGTTCTGAACTTTACGAAGGATGGCTTGAGAATCTGACAATATAACTGCCCTGGTTGATGGAGTTTCAGACAGTCACCTCAGTGCTGCAGTAACTGCCTCTACCTCCATTCTCATGCTGGGGGTTGTTGTCACGTAGGCTCCACTCTGTTCAGCGACGACCCTGCTCTTTATTTTCTCAAAGAAGCCAATCCTGATTTCTCACCACGCACTACAGACCCATCAGTGTACACAATGGCGTCATCATCCCCAGCATGATCACATATCAGTTAATTAATCTCCATCTCTAGGCTTTTGCCTGATCCATCGCATATCTGGATCTAATCGACAGCAATCCGAGCACGTATCTCATTGTCACAATGGGGGTGTCATGCGTACAGCCCAAAACTAGTCGCATCCCTTCATTTTGAATGCGTTCCAGTCGTTCACATTGTGACACTGACAGCGTGAGTATTCCTAGCCCGTACTCGATTACTGAAATCACGTGAAATGATATTTTTGATAAGGTTAAAGGTAAAACTAAAAAATTGTATTTTCACTCACGGTAAAACTCAATATCTATGCTTTTATAGAGGACTAAAATGAGAACATATTTGTTTTTAATTAAAAAAGATTAGTTCAAAATTGATTGAGAACAGCAAGGACATATAAGTCATTGATAAAGAAAGTTTTTGAGTCATTAAAGGAGTTTAGTTTTTTGTGTGTGTTAGAAACAATTTTACTACGTTATAGTGAGGCGCGCAACGTTCAACTTAAACACAGGGTCTGTTGGTTATATTATGGTTCATGACCAAATACATGCTTCGTAAACCTGAACCTGATTATTCAATGAACGAAAGAATTAGTGTACTTCGAGTGTTTGAAAACGAACCATCACTCTTCATTAATATTTATAAGTCTTGATTACTCCCCCTCAAACAGAAGAAAAGTTATCTGTTATTGCCACATTATCCGTGCGGGTAATTTCTCATCCAGTTTTCAGCCATCTTACAAGGAGGGATCTGAGCACCATTTTTCAGCTCTGAACACAACACAACGAGGGCACTAAAGTCGCAACCAAGGTTGAGTGGGTTCAATTCCCTGCGCCGGCTGAAAAAAAAAGACAACAAGAGGGTGACACCTGGAAGTCCT